>JADDOH010007622.1:0-124758 GCA_016648135.1 Agrypnia vestita
CGCAAAATAAGCTGTATTATTAACACAAGACTGCATAGAAGAATGGGGCAGGGCTAGTCCAGAATACCTCAAAGATTGTGCTGTGTCATTTTGAGTCAGAAATGCTGAAGAAACAATATCCTAATATCAATATTTATTGAGAATATTTAAACATTCATTTCAAACCACAATTTAGGCAGAAATTGACCATTAACATATTGTGGACTAGTCTATCCCGTACGAAGCAAAGTTTAATGACCTTATCTGTACCAAAAGCAAAATTAATAAGAGGATACGAAATGGATAGACCCATTGATTCAGTAAATATTAAAATGATATTCACTTTGAATATTTAGTTATTCATAAAGTTACTCTCATATGTAGGTATATGGGGCTGAATATTCGAAGTTTGATTAAAAATTATTATGTTATTTATTTATTTACCAGTCGTCCCCACAGACCAAAAACAAAAGACATAAACATACGCAAATTTCTTGATACACGGTCTGGTTCCACGGCTGGTTCTAATACGTTTGACTTGTTTAAAAAAATTACTAAGCGCTTCCAAATTTTGAAAAAGTTATAAAAAAAGTAAAACGTCTTTGCCGTTGCGAAACGCCGCCGCCACATTTATTCATACAATGTCTTCATACAATATCTCCATACAATACGCGCTTATCAAACACACTGCGCGAACGAACGGTCGTCCCATTTGCTTTGCCGATTTTACTCGAAGGAAGATCCGCGCAGTATGGCGCCGGCTGAAAAAGAATATAAAGGCTGTACTGAAAAAGACCCGGTTTGGAACGAAATATTTAAAAAATAACGCTTTGCGTAAAAATAAAATTTTGTTTACGAGGGAATTCAATTATTCAAAAACAAATACTTATGGATTATAAATGTGTCTTAAATATATGCGAGGATGGACGTACCAATCTCTCCGCCTAATGAAGGGGTTTAGTTCATTTTACACTCGTATCGTCCACATCAGAGATAATACGCTTGTGTCAATGCTTTTTCCAATCTACGAAGCACTTCTGAAACGCAATTTGTAGACGTATCAAGGGACAATGCCCGACGATTTCGGAGGCTGAGGCATCATAACGATACTGTTTTTGGTCAGATTTATAATTTTTTATCAAATTTTCTCCATGAATTAAAAATTGCCGAGCACACCAAAACACGTGCATATAACCTCTCCGATAGCCAAGAATAATGTAAGCATCTAATATGGTTATAAAATACGTCACAGAAAAATGTACCAACACACGCAAAAAAACGTGACATTTGATCTTTTGCAGCTCGGGAAATTAAAAAATGATTTTTGCTTCATAATAAATTTTATTGATGAAAACATGGTAAGCCGCCTGGAAATTGCCGCTTGTACGAATTACGAATTCGCAGTATCATTAAATATTTCTTACCAGCACACAAAGCAGCACAATATTGGCAGAAACATGTTTACCTACTTAAAAGATCACAGCTTTGTACGTCACTCATTTCAAATTTACATTTAAAATACACAAGGATAAATCATAGTTATTTATTAAACAAATAAATATGTCTCACAAGACGAAACTATTTATATGGAAAATTAGAAATGGAAAACTTTTTTCGGCATTACAGAACTCACGACCTGTCATGAAGCTGGCTTAAATGATCACTTTACAACATCTATAATTTATTTTAATTAATAATGATCCCTCCGAAGACAAAATCCAGAAATTGTGTTCTTAAAAATTTGAACATCCGTAAAAATTTACTTATTTGCATTACAAGATAGAACTTAATATGCAAGTCGGGGTGACTACTGACTGACTACTAAAATATCTCACTTAAATTAAATGAAAAGAACCAATACATTACGTCTAGGAGATATTTACAATGCATAATATCTATAGTACTAGCGGAGCGTTTTGTCTAGGCGGTGTGCTTTTTAGTACTTTAGGCCTTGGCTCTTTCTATCGCGGTGAATGGGGTAGGTACTGTTGGACTTGTCTCAATTATATATCTTTGTAAACATCGTATCTCTCGATTTATTTGTGCACTTAGTGGCAAAATAGGTACTTCGATAATATGAAATTTTGTCCGCTATTTTTCACATTGACCTTACAAACATCGTCGACCATCTTTGAATATAATTTATTAAAATACTTATTTCGTCCTGATTGGACTCACGACGGTTCACAAACCACGGAGTCCCGATGTTGACTGATCGATAGTTCGCGCCGCTTACGTAACGCTCTCGCGAATGACAGGCACGGATGATGCCATCTCAATAAATTTTACATCTGTAGTCAATCCAATGACTTCCGCTTGTATCGTTAAATTCTGAAATATGTATATGCGTTTGAGGAATGACCGATTCTCGTGACCCAATATGTTCTTCAAATCGATTTCAAAGACGTATTCGCGCGGCATTGCCGATTTTATGTACGGTGCTGAATAAAAAAACTCGCCTGGTTTTAAAATCAGCAACATTGTAACTCGACAAAAAATAAAAGATAAATATATTCAGTCGCCAACCTAAAACCCGCTGGACTAACGAAAAGGATCGAGAAGAGTACAAGATATTTTATGAGCCTTTCATCCAGTAATAGATATAAAAAAGCTAATATTGTTGATATCAAGCAAGGTTAGACAAAATTCATTGTAGGTACAATAAAAGCTGATAAAACTTATAACTTGACATTCTTACTAAACGTTTTCATTCGAACTTTAAAATAGTTTTCTCATTATAAAGACGATGCAATGAAAATATCTGATGAATTAATTTGAATTATTTTGTCAAAAATTCACACTTGAATATTCGAGAAATCTCTCTTTGAACGTTATTTAATAAACTAGTTGTAAACCGTCAAAAATGACGGTACTTTTATATGTCGGTTCCTGAGGAATAACAATGTATTTATTATATTTAAAAAAAGTCAAAAAATTAATTTTTCGAAAAAAAAATTTACTACAAAAAGTTACGGACATCAAACGGAGTTGCGCGGACGGACGGACGGGCGTACGGACAGACAGAAAACGATTTGTTTAAATTAATAAATAACAGATTTTTAAACATGCGTTATGTATTGGATCCCAAAGAATACTTGAATTTATGCGAGACCTTGAAAGCATTCCATTTATGTCTTTGATTTTATCAATTTACATTTTAAATTCGCAAAAACAATAGGTACTACTCAAAGTGAACATGAATATTTTGTCGAGTCTTAGATTCAAAACAAATAAAGCTATATCAAAGGACAAAACAGAGACATGAGACAAATCCAATTTCAAATATTAGTCTCTTTGGTGGTATAAACGTAATGTTACTAGAGAGGGGCGTCTTCGAAGTTATTAGACACAATATGTATGAAAATGAGGATGTGAATATTAATTGGTAATAAAGGACTATCTCCAAACTCTGCAAGGAAAGTGTTGAACATTGATGTCACTGTGACCTCAATTTATATAATGAATTGAGGCATTCAATTTTAAACTAGCAGTTAAACAATCGGCTATCGCCGAGATCTTGTTGCTGGGCCCTGCGGGCGGCTGTACTGTACTCTGTACGGCCGTAAAAATAAATTAATTTTTAAATGCGCTACCACCTAAGCCTGTTTCCAATACTTCTTTGTTAGTTTATATCTTCACCTGTCGATGAGTGCTACTGATTCTCTTAAAACTCGAGTATTAATAAACTGAAGTTGAGTCAGAAGAGCGTTTATTGTTCAAAATTATCCTTAACAAAGATGGTATACCTATTTTGAAACTCTAATAATTGTTGTAATAGTATGGTGCTATATAGTAGGGGAGGGTGGGGCGTGTTGTGACAGGGGCAGGTTGTGACAAGGCGTTTAAAATTCGTGCCATTTGACTTAGCGTTACCCGAATAGATTCATTTCATGTGAACTCCGTAGCGTCAGTTGCTATCAAAATATTGGAGCCGTGCGGTTGATTTCATTAAAGTTAAATGATAAAGTTTGATTTTGAGGTACTAAACTAACTTTTTCTGCACTGATTCAAAGTGTTCTGTTGTTTAACCAATACTAGGTGAGTTATTTTACATTTTATTTACTAAATGTTGTGTCTTTTGGCTGTATTGTCAGCAATAAAGGAAAACCTTGCGGTAAATAAATTCACTTACGTAGACATTTTTATATAAAATGATCGTATGGGGCGAGTTGTTACAAAAATGTGGGGGCTAGTTGTGACTGTCACAACTAGCCCCTTCGAAATAATTAAATTTTTATTTTTAATAAAACAATTATTAGATGTGAAACTGTACAGTTCAATTATTATTTTTACTTTACTTTTTTTATTCGTTTTCTTCAAGAATTCAAAATGGTACGAAATTACATTAAAAAAACGAAGAAGGGTGAAATTTCCGAAAGTGTTTATAAACTCACTGCTGCTGAGATAGAGGTACAAACGTGTCTCTTCGAAAAGCCGCGGTGTCTTTTGGTGTCAATTAAATTGACATATATGACACTAAAACGATTCATAGATTGGAAAAAAGCCCTTCCATTTGTAAATTCTAAGGTGGGCTATTGCAACCCGGGACAAATTTTTACCCACGCCAAGAAAAATAACTTGGAGATTACATTGCAAAATGCAGCAAAGTTTATTATGGTTTGACCACAGCTGATGCGAAAAAGCTTGCATATGAGTATGCATGTCAAAATATGATCAAAATTCACGAAAATTGGACAACACCATTGAACACCAGAACAAATCCGGCCATTACCTAAAGCTAATCTAAGAAAGAATCTACGTAGTAAAAAGAAAATTTAAAGCGTAATTTAACGCCAATAAAAAATAAGTAAGAATTGGACGGTAATCTAAGAAAGGAAAATAAAGGCGAAAAGATGCGAAAGTCAAATCACAAAAGGAACTAAAAAAAAACAAGCACCCAATAAATCAAAATCGGAAATAAAGAAAAAACTACCCAAGAAAGAGACTTTTGGAGTGAATGCACGAATTCTAGTATCATCTTCATCCAGCGAGACTGAAGAGGAGCCACCTATCATGGAAACTGATGACAGCGATGCAAACGAAGATGAGCAATGCATTGCTTGTAAAAACCCTTATTCTAATGATATTTCGGGTAAAAGGTGGGTGAGGTGCATAAAATGCCAGAGATGGTGTAATGAGCTATGTGCTGGAATGGACGAATTCACTCAAGATTGTATTTATGACTTTTGTTTGACTGGCAAAAAATAATTTTAATAGATTACAGAATTTTCTTACCACAGTTAATAAGAGTACAAATTTTGTTTATTTGTTACTACTTGTACAATTAATTGTTCATAACATTTGTTTTGTTACTTAAATTACTCAACAATATTTCACGATTAGTTCGTCACAACCTGCCCCACCCTTGTTTATTTGTTACTACTTGTACAATTAATTGTTCATAACATTTGTTTTGTTACTTAAATTACTCAACAATATTTCACGATTAGTTCGTCACAACCTGCCTCACAACTGACCCCTCGGGTGGGGCAGGTTGTGACAATTCCCATATTTTGAAAAACCGTTTTTTGT
This sequence comes from Agrypnia vestita, assembly GCA_016648135.1. Lineage (NCBI taxonomy): Eukaryota > Metazoa > Arthropoda > Insecta > Trichoptera > Phryganeidae > Agrypnia > Agrypnia vestita. Next base: position 5,512 of record JADDOH010007622.1, read on the forward strand.
TGCGTTGTCCTTTTGGTGACATGATCAATAATGCTAATTTTTTTTTCAACTATTTTAATTTTTTTAATTTGTTTGATTCAACTGATATGTAATGTTTTTGATATTATTAAAGATTCTTCCACAACACCTTTTTTCATAAATTAGTCACAACACGCCCCACCCTCCCCTAATATAATAGTAAATAGTAGAAAACTAGAATAGTCGATTGTATTATTAGTTAAATTATATACTCACTCATTCATTCATATAATAGTTTAAGTTTTTCTCTACAGACTGTTATCATTTTGAGTGGATTTTGTATATTATGTTTGTCCTTCGTACCGTGTTATATTTATTGTTTAATGTCATTTTTGATCAATTAGTCATTTGCATCTAACAATATTATTTTTTATTATTATTTTGAATGTCCACTCTGATATAGGAGATGAAAGCATAGAATATTATTTTTTATTATTATTTTGAATGTCCACTCTGATATAGGAGATGAAAGCATAGAATATTATTTTGAATAAAAATATGACGATGAAGAAATCTAGAAAGAGTAAGGTACGAATTTGGAATGGGAACATTGAAAATATTAATTTGTGGATTTTTCTACGTATGAGCTTTTTTTCAATTGCTTTATGACAGGTGTAAAATCGATAAAACAATTCGAATTATGTCTGATGGTTGAATTGTTAAGAAATCATAAATTCTCAAAAATAAAAAAAGTATTTTTCCTTTTTTAAATTAAAAAAAATATATATTTCTAGGTGGCACCATTGCTGAGCGACGTAGACAATGTAAAATTAAGTCAATAAATTCAAAATTTTAATAGTCAGAATCATAAATCAAACCGTTACGTAATATAATTAAATTTAACACGCGGTAGTTAATGCAGCTATTAGCCGCGAAGCAGCGAGTGCCGATCCTGGAAATTTCCTTTGATAATGTACCAGAGAGTAAACGAGATTTGCCTCCAATAATTACAGACGCTAAGTTTCACCATTAATGCTTTAAACACCTCTAAACCTGCGCCCTTGCGACACGGCTCACGCAAGCAGAAAAAACTTAAGCAATGTTTGGAACGACAAGTTCGTTATTTTATTTAACGCTCACCTATGATGTATATAATGATTCTGAAATCTGAACGCGGAGAATTCTACAGAATTTTTAATAGAGAAATCTAGATTTTTATTACAAGTAGAAGTACAAGTAGAAATGGTTGATTTGGTTTTTGCACAGCTCTTTAAATTGAGAAAAATTGTATTCTTACAATACTTCACAATTTGTTACAAAAAGTAATATATGTACACTGTAATCTGCGCCGGGCGCTGCACAAACGCGAGCTTTTTTAATCACATAATTCAAAACATTTTGGCATCTTTGCATTGTGGACTCTTGAGGAACATAATTTAAAACAAAAAAGTTAAGAAATTTTGAGAAGAATTAAATTTTGAATTAATAAATTAATTTTGAAATAAAAATTTTAATTTTGACTCAAAAAGTCAAGAGGAATTAAGTTATCATAACATCTTGTTGCAGCGGCATTCACGTTTCACAACTGTTAAGAATAGAATTAGTGATCCATAAAAAACTAATTAAGATGTTAATTGATATAAATTAACTTTGTTTAAACCACTTATGTATTGAAAAAAATCAACATGTTTCGAAGCCAATGGCTTCTTCGTCTTATTTTTGTTTTCCTGACGAAGAAGCCATTGGCTTCGAAACATGTTGATTTTTTTTCAATAAATAAGTGGTTTAAACAAAGTTAATTTATATCAATTATAATTACGTTACCACAAAATAAATTTGCTACATTTGAAGAAGAAAATTAAAATGTTCTTCAAAAAGAGCAAAATGATTTTATTGTGACATAATTAATATAATTAATAATAATGAACTTTGTTTTCACCACTTATATATAGAAAAATATCAACATGTTTCAGAGCCAATGGTCCCTTCGTCGGGATACAATTTACTAACAAATTAAAAATCAAATTCAAAGTAAACTCAGTCAAAATATAAAAATTATATATGGGAAATGAATAATGATTATTTACTTACTAACATGAAAACAAATTTTATATATAACTATTTTTTATATAATATATAACTACAGTTGTTGTCATCAACGGGTGATTATATAAACATGTCGTGTAGTCCTAAACTCACAAGTTGTCTTAGACAATATATTTATAATAGTTATAATATGTCATTCCACAAAGTTAACGCAAATTCAATAAATAATATAACTATTTTTTAATTATACTAATTAAAATCGGTAGATTTAAAAAGTTATTCAAAAACAACAAAAAGTCGAAACGCCTTACAAAGAAAGTACCCGATAAAAGAAGTGAAATAATAATAGCGGTTCATTAAAAATTTGCGGAGTTCGTTTATAATGAAGTTTTATACAATTTTGACAACAGTTAAGAACTATTGAAGTGCAAGTCATATATTCAAATTTTTCCGGCAGTGACAAAATATCTTCAATTTCCTGGAGACGCCGGGCGATATCGGCGATCGAAATACTTTATCTGAAAAGCACGTTTTAAATTAAGTTCACGCCAAAAATATTTCTCGGCACAAAATTATCGAGAAGAGATCAAATTTGTGGTTTAGACACTTTTCAAAGTTTATCATAAAACGTAATCTATTTGCATTTTCGTGGCTTTAAGCCACCTGAAATAGAGTCTGGTGTAACTTAAAAAACTATATAATTAATCCCCATTTTGCCGATACTATTTTTTATTAATTATATTTTATTCAATTACAGAACCGAAACACATCACAAAACACTCAGGCTTCAGTAAATCACGTAAATTAATGGTGACCTTACCGGGAATCGAACCCAGAAACCTGGATGTGAGAAGCCAGTGTCATACCCAGTGGGCCACGAAGGCCGCTTTTTCCATTATATTAAATAATAATTTAACGGAATATTATTGTAAATTGTAATAAATAACTCAGTATCGAACGTATACACACAGTGCAAATGCATTGTGTATTAAAAGTAAAGAAATAAATTTGTACTTAATGTAATGTGATAAATATGAAAACATAAAAGCTAAAATCGACGTATCCGTAAAACACTCTGCAAATTTGTTACTTTGCAAAAGAGAGCATATTATATCATATTTTTTTATTAATGAACCTTTTAATCTGAAATTCAAAACCATACATAACTTAATTAACCTTTAAAATATGCAATAGTAGTTTAGAATTTCAGATAAAAAGATTCATCAATAAAAAATAAAAAATCTAAGCCCTCTCAATGCTACATCCACATTTATAATATCAATAAAAAAACTGGAAGTTTTCACAACATTTATAGTAAACTTACCTAACCTTGGATTCCAAAAATAGTTGATATCTTTACTTTTGGGGAGAAATCAGTAATTTGAAATAATGTGTACTTAATTAAAATTTATGCGTAACACTCGTATTCTTATACGATGTATATTAACATTTAAAATGAATAAATATCATTTCCACTGTGCTCTCATTAGTTTTAAAACCTTATTTTCATTATTATTCTCTAAGAAATATTTCTCATTTATACAGTCGTTAAATATTAATAAATTAAAATTTCAGACTACGGTACATTTAATATGAACATTTGCATAAAAATAAACTTATTCTGTAGTTTAAACTCGAGGAAACCCACCCATTTATTTTATTTCACCCTTGAGATTGCTGCTTTGGGATAAAAATATTTGTTTTTTTGTAAGCTGTATAATTAAGTTGGTTTTAATTACAGAATTCAATCGAAGAAATCATGAATATTTCTCTAATAAGGATAATTCAAGGAAGTCCCAATAATTCTCGGAACTATTTCTATACAAGATGCACATATTTATGTACGTCTAATCCTGGAAAAGATATGACCAGAATGTCCACTACCCTCGTGTAGACTACAAAACTCGTCATGAATCCGTTTATATAAAGGAATATTTATAGAAATAGATCAATGAAACATATAGAAAAGAATCTAAATACCTCAATTAAGGATACGCACGGGAGAATCCTTGATCAGGATGGTGATCCTAGGAGACGTATCAAAACCCTTCATAGTGACATCAGGGCTTAAGCGAAGAGACGCGCTATCACTTTTTATTTTTATCCTTGGCTTGAAAAAAACGAACACTTGAGACAGAGGAAGGGACTAGCTAGAGTGGGAATTATTGGGACAAGCTGACTTTCTTGAAAACTGTGAGAAAATGAATATCTATTTTTGAATAGTAGTTCATAGTAGAAGAATAGTCGAATAGAACGAGAATATTTTTGGCTTGCAATGCCGCTTCGAAATGTATTGGCTTGCAATTCGAAAGCGGATTTTATCCTCGTCAGTGTTGCGATGGGATGGGAAGATAAAGTAATACGCTCAGAGACCTGTGTCGGGATGTTCTTTTTCGGAATCGGATCGGAAATATTTAAACTTAACTACAGCTTTCAAGTGCCTGGAAACCAACATATGTGCCTTAAAAAACGAGACGTCCTTGAATATTATGCATCGAGAACCCCCTTTACAATGTGACATTTAAGACTACAATACTAGATTATAAAAAAAACAATGTACTGGTGTCCCGTAGTTAATAGCAAAACTTTTGGTGGAGTTTTTTTCATTCAATTTTGAAAGAAAATATTTTTTACACTTTTACTTTGGGTAAAACGGCAACAGTTAAGAAGATAAGCAACATAAAATTTCCATTGCTTGCAATATTTTTACCTGATTTATAAAGCGGTAAAATTTGTAAGTTTGAATGTAGGGGGTAATCTCCGAAACTAATTATCCGATTTTTAAAATTCTTTCACCAATACTTAGAATGGACTTTCAGGATGGACATAAGCTATATGTTATCCCGCTAAAAGAAAGGGGCTTTTCGTGGTCTTTCATTTTACAACTAAAGTCTACGAAAAAATGGTCGAGCGGTGCATTTTTTAACGGACGCTGCCTTAACAGCAAGAGATATTTAAATACTTTCTACAGAGAAGATGTAGGATTTAAACAGTTTTTATAAAAGACAGCGACGACATATATCTATAAGTGAAGGTTAATACACAAATCGACATAAATACGACGTAAATCTACGCGCGAAGTTTTCAGCAAAATGTGGGACTATCACAACAGTTTTTTATATGGAATATCAAAAATTTATTCGCTTTATTACAAGTCAAATAAAATTATAAAAATATTGCAGAAATTTGAAAAATATTTTTGTAAGCTTCTTGTCATTTTATTTGACTTGTATTAAAACGAACGTAAATGAATTTTTTAATATTATTTATTTTTATAATTTATTTTTGTCATTTTATTTGACTTGTATTAAAACGAACGTAAATGATTTTTTAATATTAATTATTAGGAAAAATAAATGAGAAATATTGAAAAAAAATGCAATATTTGAAATCGCTTATCTCCGTAGCTATCGACATTTCACCCAAGTGTAAAGTGTAAAGCATAAATGGAGACTTCCACTAAGTTTTTGCTACTAGCTGTGAGATACCCTTTATATTAACAATAGTGTCACTGCGACCGAATTTTCATTAATAATAGAACAATACTGATTTTTCTCAACGCTTTTTTGCTATTTGACTCTTACAAAGTTTTTTGAAATACTTAATTATGACCAACAACTTAACGTAAACATTAAGAATGTTTAATTAATTAATACACAAAGGATCGTTGGACGTCACGTTAATTAATGACACTAATGAGGATAACGAGTCAACATTTTGTCACGGAATCATGGCTGTGGGAGGCAAATGAAATACTTAAAAAAATTTAAACTTTTATTTATTACACACAGTCACTGAACACGACTTTAATTGGAGCACCGTAAATTCACACTAATAGTTTCTGGAATTTTCGCACTAATTCACGTCACTAGAATCTTCGCTGCACTTTTGTCTATCGCTAAGACGTTCCGCTCAATGACGCGCAATAAGTACTCACTCGCGGCGGATGTCTATCGCTTTTCCACACTGCTGACCTCACTGATTCGCCGCACGGTTCACCTTTATCCGTGTATCGCAGAAATGACCTAACAACTCTCCTCGCGCGCGCGCCCCTCTTTACTTTTATACAAACATGTTGGCTTTGCGAATATTCGAGAACGTTCGACTAATTATTCCATGTTTCCATTTTTGGGGCTTTTTATAGAAAAGTCCAGTTGATTTCAGATTCATGTGGACCGTTCAAGAGATTTCGACAGTATAGTTACCATTGTTTTAGACTCTCGTAACAAAATGAACTTGCAGATCAATAAATGTAAAACAATTTTTTAAATAAAAATAAAACATTAACTTTTCAAAGCAAGAAAACACTTTGTGGCTTGACATTATAAGAAATTTAAGAAAAAATTACACACTATGTTTTAAACCACTTAATTGCTATATATTTGTCAACTAGTTTCGGTTGGACTCAACCTTCTTCAGGACAATTACAATATAGACTAATCTAGGTACATTAGAATCTAGAAGCATTAGAAATTAATAAAGCAATTAACAATAATAGTCAAATAATAAATAAACAAATAAATTTATCTAATAGTCCGATTTTAAAGTTGTCCCCTCTATCTTCAGTTAACTCCTCCCATTCCCTCCCCCCCACCTAGTTGACACTCTGTCCCTCTCTCTTTTTCTTTCCTCCTTTATAAATTTCTGTACCTAGATTAGTCTATATTGTAATTGTCCTGAAGAAGGTTGAGTCCAACCGAAACTAGTTGACAAATATATAGCAATTAAGTGGTTTAAAACATAGTGTGTAATTTTTTCTTAAATTTCTAATAAAACATTATTTTGAAAACTTGTTCTAGAAGCTTTGTAATATTCAAATTATATAACTGACGTGTCTAATCGCATCACTCGGTGCATCGCACTCTCTCAGCCGTAATCAACGAGGACCAGTCATTAGCACGTGTGAGGATTAATTTTCATCAAACGTCATTGCAGGTTACAGTCCATTGAATTAACTAAGTTAATCCGTATATTCATACTTTCAGTAATCCATTTTTGTACATAAGGATGGGCAACGTGAACAGAATTTCGGATTCAATTCAAACCGCTATTTTAACATGTCATGGTACAGTTATTTGAGATCTGATTGTATCGATGATTGGTAACTGAGGTGTATATCCAGTGCCAATGGTTGCCAGTCGAATTACGAAAAACAGTTACCAATCATAGGTAATAATCAGATAGAAATAAAAACATCGTTTCATTTGCATTGGGTTTTTTACAAGGGGACGAAATGAAACGGTATGAAAAAATAGGTGAATTTCAGTAATTATTTAAGTATAACACAAACGAATTTTTATTTTCTAGCTTCTAAAGTGATTATTATTATTATTATTTGAACTACAAAATGTGAATTTTCAATATAAAAGAATAATCGTATATTATGATCTCTAAGGTACCTAGAGAGGATTAAAAAAAATTTGTTCTAAAACATTAATTAATTTGTACTAGGTATTCTGTATAGGGACATCCGGAGAATCGGGAATTTAATTAATGAATTTAAGAGTGACCGAGAGAAGCAAACCCAAAATCCAAAATTTGATTGATGAAATTATCGGAGCAGTGGGAGTGACACAGACGAATGTTGGACACTCACATACGTGGTGTCTAAAAAACTTCGAAACGTAAAAATATTTAAGACACAAATCTGAATTTAAATTTACAAATTGATATCATATTTTGTCAAAATAATTTTAGACGAAATCTAATATTTTCCAATGACAGGAGCCATTAATTATTTAAGGCAATTTATCAGTTGAGATATTTCATTATAAATTTAAATATTCTTCCCCTGTTATTGCTGAAACTTAGTAAATTGTTTTAACAGTGAAACAAATAATCTTTGAAATAAACTAAAACATCTGTGTTCATTTGTCTTAAATTCATATTTACAGGGAGAACAGATTGATATACGTAGTGTGTTAAAATAATCTCGATTATTTATTTTTTCTGCCCAAACAAATGAAGCACGGGATGTGTTATTTCGTGGAGATATGTAGGGAACATTCATGGGCAAACGTCATTTTTTCCTGTTTAACGGGACTACTTTGAAGGTGATAAGAGTTAGTAGTGTAATGAACAAATATTTGTTTAATACGAGTACGAACTCTTTTGCATTGTATTCGTGGATACGAATACGAATAATGCTTTTGGTCTTGACCCTTGGCACTTGTTAAACTCCGCGTTAAACTGATTAAAACTTGCGTAGACCAAATTACATGTACCTAAGCTTCAGTCAAACACATTGCAGTGTCAATTTCTGTAACGTTCCTTCCTGTGCAGTTCAATTAAGTTACTGCAATACAATTATTCAAGTCTCTGTACTCTAATTCAATTCGAACTATTGTTTATTGATACCAATATGTACTATGGACAATGAGACTTATATTTCGTTTTATAGATTTTTCAATTAGATTGAGACATGCGTGATTATTGAAAGATAAATACAGATTGTTATTATATAGATAGACATAAATTAGATGGATAAAGAATGACGTGATTGTTGCTCCAGTGGTAGGTCCGAAACTAGGTCCGAACTCAGAGTCAATAATTATGGTACGGGCTTTAAGGCGTACATTATTAACCTTTATATCATCTAAGTATTGACTCTGAATTCGGGCCCTGGCCCATGCAGTACTTAGGGGCGCGAGCCTCGTTACATAAAACCAGCAAGTTGGTCGTATTTCCATAGCACAAGGGTATAACTTAAGTAAATAGTCAATAGACATTTCAAATGCTTTGAATAATCATGGTTTTTCTGAATTTGCAAATCATTTATTAGAAAATGATCATGGTTTGATAAAAATTTAGGAATTTCTATTTTACACATAAATAATGTTGGTCTGAAATTGAATAATTTAGAATCATTAGAAATTAGTAAAACAAAATATTATTAATAATCAATTAAATTTAACTACTTTCCCAATTATAAAAAATTTTCCAATAATTGCGAGTAATCAAGAAATTCAGCAATAATTTTTAAAAATAAATTTTCAAATAATTTAGAAAAAAAAAGACATTATTCATTTTAATATTTTGACGTATAACATCTTGACGATGGGGAGATATTTCCGAAACATGTAGATGTAATTAATCAAATAATAAAAGTAGATTTATACAAATAATACAATCAATATTTTTTTAAATGTCAAACTACAATGTTGCTGAATCAATTGAAAAAAAAATGATATTATTCCGTTCACGCATATCAATTTATTTAAGAAAAAACAAAATATAGTGAAAATAATGTTTTACTTACATGAATACAAATAAAAAACTTTTTTGCATGTATCCATAGATAGCAATCACTTGTGGTTTGATATATTAGATAAAATTTAACAGAATCCTTTTGTATAAATTTTTTCTCTTAAATTTGATATAATTTATGAAAAATTGCCTGAGATATGAATTTTATTTTGAAGAAATAAATATATTTTTAAATATTCTTTAACGTTCTTCATTCGTTTTTAAATAGTCAGTTCAATTGTAAATGTGGCGTGTATATACAAAACCGCCACTATCCATATGGGCTCCATAGGGGCAGTGGCGGTTTTGCATCTATACGCCACTAATGTAGTTTGTTGTGTAATCAATATGCGATAATATGCGAATATTCACTTCTGATTCGTCAAATATTAATAGATATACGAATATTCAAAATGATTTTAACCGACGACGTTTTTCCGCAGAGGTTTCTGACCCGGAAAACCACGTTTAAATACATATTTTCGTACAAACTATTTGTTGAAAAATCGTCCTCGAATATTTAATCTGATACCGTCAGGTCTTTCGCGGGTATCTCCTATTCCTGTTACCTTCACTACACACCTTATAAATATTCACTACCTACTTCTCCCGGCTTATACGTTCCACATCACCAAACCATCTCAGCAATAATTTCATTATTATTTATTGGTTATTTTTATAAAACATCAAACATTCAAAATAAACATTTCTTACTTCTCTAAGAGTCAGAGATTCGAGTATAGAGAATTCTAATATAATTTTCTTCTTCTTCTTCTTATACCCCATATTCTATTGCGTCGGGGTGATAGCTTATTATATAAATTTGCAAGTGTAAAGTATTAATTGTATATATTAATCTAAAAAATACAAAATAAATTTGAATAAAAATATTGATTTAATAATGCAAGGAAATATATATTAAATAAGATAGCTGTAGAGTTTTATTGTATTTAACGATAATATTGGAGTGAAAAGTGTACGTTTAGTGTTAACAGACTATACACTACGCTACGAATACACACAATTAGGCGAATGTTATTCACGTACATGAATACAAATACTGATAGTCGGAACATCCCTAATATATAGATAGATATGGTAAACATTTTCACAGGGGAAGATCATTTTCTTCTCAGGCGGACATATAATAGTTTGCTAAGTTCGCTTCGCACCCCGCATCCTTATAATAAGGTAGGATTAAATGATTCACACAGGGTATTATTGGCTGACGGAGCAAGAGGTTCCGAGGGTTGGTTCGTTGGTCCAGGATAGGTTTCTGTACCCGGGCATAGTCGGGATTTCTTGGAAATAATACAGTAAAAATGGTAGCTTACTCTGAATTTTTGAAGGCCTTGTTATTATGCAAATAACATTCTTAGAATTTTATTTTGAAACGTAAGTATGGTGAGAATTTAAATTAAATTTGACAGCAGAGTAATTTCTTGTGTTCCGTCTATATTAAAATTTCAGTGGCTCGCGAATCTTTTCCGTTGAATAATAATACTTATTTATACGCATTAATATGGTTGGTATTTTTCAGTCTGTAAATAAATATAATATACTTGGAAAGAAAATTTGGTTAAAATTTTTTTTAATCAAATTTCTTAAAGAAACGGAAATAACCTTAAGGTATGTCGTGTTTCAGAATTGAGTTGTTTTCCGTAATTTTTTTTATTTCTAATTTTTCTTTCTCAAAAGTCTTCCTCTACTTGTCTTGTGACAGCTCTCTCCAGTTTAGAATCTCCAAGGCAGATATGTATTTTAGGGCTTTGTCGCTCCATCTTAATTTTTTTCACCCCATCGGTCTTGAATTCAGCAGGGACTTGTTAATCGGTCTTTCTCTCCACGCTTAGCTCCTTAAACAGAGTGTAGAGCTCATTGTTGTAACGTCTGCGCCAAAGTCCATTTCCTAGAACCGGTATAAAGATACGCCTCAAAATTTTCCTTTCAAAAACGTCCAGTGCCCGCTCATTCCTCTCGGTCAGTACCTACTCATGTCTCAGTTGAGTGTGTGAGCACTGGTCTAATGAGCGTTCTGTATACTTATATTATGTACTAGCTGGTCGTACCCGTAGCACGGGTTAAATATTAAGTAAAAAAATAAGTTTTTGAGGGGAAACAAAGGTTTCCATTGTTTTGCAAAGTCTCTAAAAAACTTACTGTGTTTCTACAATGAATCCAACTTTATTTTAGATTTGTAGAAGTATATTGTTATTGTGTTTAATATTGTTATGCAATATTAATGGTTGTTATGATGATATGAACGATAAGCTCAGAAGTATCAAAATTGAAAATAAATCATATACAGTATACATAAATGTCTTTTATTTTGAAATATCGGCACTTTCTCATTGATTCAAACGTTTTGTTTAAGCAAAGACAACCGAATGTAATCAAAAAATTTGAATTCGGAAAATGTAAACATTTGATCTCAATCTAAATATTTATCAATATTGAAAGGGTAGGTACCGGCTCCTTTTTTCAAATAATTTGTGCGAATTCGAATGCAACGTTGTGTCAAAATTTCAAAGCAATAGTTGAAGAACTTTAGGAGATTTAAGATTTTGACAATCGAACATTTTTATTTAAATAAATAAATAGTAGGTATAGAAACAAATAATGTATACAAAAACATCCGCGTATTCGAATGCAACATTGTGCCAAAATTTCAATGCAATCGGTGAAGAACTTTCAGAGATTAGCGATTTTGTACAAACGAACATTTACATTTTTATCTATATAGATTTTATATTTTGTAAACTTATTCTTTTGGAGGCGGAAAAACAGCGATTTGCGCTCACTATTCGCTTCTGGATCTTCTTTGTAGTATTATTGTCTGTTATCAGGGAGCCTAGGTATGTAAATCTTGGTACCGTTTCAGACGTTAAAAGTTTTGTGTTTATGTTTTCCTGATAATGTAATAAATGTTAATAAAAATTATTTAAGTAATGAATCCTGTAATCAAAAATGATACAAGTTAAAAACACTGAATCCTGTGACACTTTACAAAAAAAGTAACAAAATATTTCTTTAAAATGCAAATATTTTAACAAATCAAAACAGCCCCTTTCTGGATGCATGAAACATAATGAATGCGTTACGCCCTCGCGAGTTGGTAAGTTAGGTTAGACGGGGAGCGTTGGATGAGAGCGGGCGGATGCAAACCTCAAAAATAAGGCACTTGTGGCGGACCAACGACAGAGCGGCCCGGTTTTAAGCTGCGCAGGAAGATTTGGACCAGTAAAATTCCGTCTAGCTCCAAGGCTTTTATTATATAATGGATTCTCGGGAGGCAATTCAGAAGCACACAAGGTAATCCCAACACACAAGAGGCTAAACAAGTTGAACAATCGCACCAACAACAATAAATATTTAAATATCTTGATGACGAATGAATGAATGCAAGAAACACCGTATTTCTCACAAAGGTGACATACTATATTATAGTCAGTTGCATCATATTGTATTATAGTTATTATACATTATTGTATTATATTATTACAACCATCTCTAACTATACAAAGAAATAGTATAACAGGAGTTTCTGCTGCATTTAATACAACTACTTAGTATTACCGGTGGAATTCTTATCCAAGTTGTCCCTTGGACTGCTCTCAAAAATAAATTTAATGATATATCTCACAAGATTCTTAATAAGCTTTTTAATTCTATAGCATAGTATACATAGATTTCGCAGGTGGTAATGATCCCTCTATATTTTTGTTTGTGGATGTTCTTACGATAGAATTGGTAAACGTTACATTGTGTAAAATGTTCACTCAAGCTCATAAGCCCCGGGCCACCCCATAAAGACTTCCATATACGTTTACCACATAAATATTTTCGTCTCCGTGAGACTTTTATAATTTACATTAATTAATAAGATTTTTATAAATACTACAACTTCAATGTAGATGTTATATCTTCTATAGAAGCGAGCGCTTGTGTTTAGAAGAGGAGTGTGTTGATATTATTATATTTTATAAACAATATTTGATAAAGTCTTTAACTGCTTTCTGTACACTTATTTCATCTGTATAGCGATTTAAACCCTTCTGGTCACCTGAAACAAAACTTAAAGAAAAGATTCTTAATAAATAAGAATGTCGTTATAGCTCCTACTTAAGAGAAAACGAAAACATATTTTTTCGCAAAATAGGTAGTAGCTGTTTTAAAAAAGTAAGTAACCAATACATTCCCCTAATTTTTTTACCTCCAATTTTACCAGCTACATTTTTTTGTATATTCTTAAAACATCAATTAATATATTGTTAAAAATGTATGGCTAAATTATTAACTTTTTATTGAGCTTGAAAAAACGCCAAAAATTTACGCCTCTAGACCAGAATACCCCCTTTTAACTCGCAACTCTGGGATTAATTGTCAGGATTTGATCCCGATTTAACCCAATTTCTTAAGCGCGTCTTAAAAATGTCAAAAGATTTCAAAACAGTCAAAGTTTACAGGCGGTTAGGAAAAATAATCTACCACCGTAGAGATTTATATTGCCCATGCACAATTAAGGCTACATCGCAACTTTTTGGGCAAGGCCTTAACTATGGAATGTATTACAGTGCCGAAGTATCGGCCTAGATTTTCTCAAGGAATCCAACTAGATACATATAAAAAAAGACTCAAGTTGTATACACTAGGGCTCATGGAAACAAAGTTAATGTAAACAAAGGAAGTTAAACAAAAAATATATTGCCCGATTAAATTGCTTTATGTAGACATATTTCGTCTGTATAGCAATGGTGTGCAAATGTGGTAACAATACGTGTTTTTGTGTTGTGCGATTTTCAGTTATAAAACCATGCTTGTGTCTTTCTTTAATCATTAGTAGTATTGTACTCCAGACTAGATCAATAAATTTTAATACTTTAAAATTTTCAAATGTAAGATGTGTTGGATAATTAATTTGTTTTTGATTGTGATTTTTAGACTCGTACAATTTCAATCGGGAATAGAATTATTTTATCTCCTTGCTGATACACAGATTTGCGTGCTCTATGGCGTGATAAACTGAAGCGGTGTTTTTCCAATGACGTTATATTTCACCAAATACCAAAATGAAACATCCTGATATTGTAAAATATATAATTAAAATATGTATTACGAAGAAGGGTGAACCGGAAAAGCCTTCCAAACGAATTGGTTTCGAAGGTCGTTAGCCAATCGGTTGCTAAAATTATTTTACAGAATCTGCCAAAAAAAGTGTGCGCTGTAAAAAATGTGCGATGTCTCTGGGAGACATCTATAATTTATATATTAATTATAGAAGTATACTAATAATCCCGCAGTAGACAAATCCAGTAATCGTGTTCTCAAAAAATAATTATATATTATTATTTTTTTGAGAACATTATAATAAAAAAGATAAAATTATAACATATAAATATTGTTAAAAATTTTAATAGGTTTTACATTTTTTAACTGTATTTTTTTATTCATTTTGTTGATTAATAATTTTGATTTGTTTTCTGAAATATTGATTTTATATGAAAAAGAAGTTCCCCTACGAAAGATTGAGACATTGTTTAGCATCGATGATATTCAAAGCAAAAGAAAAAATAATGGGGAAAAAAAGTCTCAGTTATGATTGAATGGCCTGAAAGGAAAATAAAATGGAGGAAATGGAATAAAAATATGATTCCCAAAGGAACAAACAAACAAGCATGCAGAAAGCAGGAAGTAAAAAGCTGGTCGCTATTTTAATTTCTATTTTCCTGTAAACATTTTCATCCGAGGACATTCCCGGTAAACGGGTACAAGATACAAATAAATATGTGAATATTTTGTAAAGGGTGTATTATATAAATGCTGCGGGTCAGTTTGGTATTAATTGGTGTTAATAAATATTTACGTTATGTGGGAAATTAAATTATGGGAAAATATCCTTTAAAATTTGGTTTTATTTTTGAAATTTTTATTATTATAAAAGAAAGAAAATTTAATATTTAAAAGAATTTTACTGGCTACATGACCATTACACCCTTCAAAAAAAATTAATTGAATAAATAATAATTTTATTTGCTTAGTTTTCTGGGATACTCTGCCGTGTATATGCGATCTCTCTGGACGACGATTTGGATCCCTTTGCAGGGTCCATTGTCAGGTTGATTAGTATTGGCTTGCAATAACGTACCGAAGTGAGGGTGTGTCCAAGCTTGTTATGCCTTACAGTACCATGTCGAGTGAGTGAAAACGACACAGAAAAGTTAAACTTTTACATTTCCTGTAGTATTTTTCATTTCCATATTGTCACGAGACTGCAGAAACGGGACGTATATAGAATAGAGAAAGGATCGCTTAGATGATTTGGTCATGTGGATGGTTATGAGGCGTGTGTCGAAGGCAGTGAAAACAGAGGGCATCTGCCAAAGACCTGGCATGATCGGATACTACAAATATTGTAGGATGGCTTTGTTTAAAGCTTCAACAACCGTAAACCGAACAAACCGTATCCGAAGCGAAAGTGGTGTGCAAAGATAAAAGAATATGGCGTTCTATTATCTCTGTTTGCACCTGCAGGGAAAAGTTATATATGTTGGCATCTGGATAATTATATAGTTAGCAATTTTGTATACTATTTATGTATTGACTAAAACAGATATTTTATACGAATATACTGTATATTTGACTGATAAATAAATCTCGACGTTTCGCTGAAAACTTATCCAGCATTATCAGGAGAGCGTCCTATCACGGCGGAGGTGTAGGCCGAACTGGATAGGACGCTCTCCTGATGACGCTGAATAAGACTACAGCGAAACGTCGAGATTTGCTTCTCCGTTAAATATACGGTTCGTATAAAATATCCGCTTTATTTACCACATATCCAACGGCCGTAATAATAACCTTAACTCTTTAATTGGGAATACTTCTCGTTTAATAACTCTTTCATTTTCAATATTATTTATACTTTAATTTTTATGTATGTAATGGTAATTCGTGCCATATAAAGAAATAAAATTACAATAGACAAGAGTAGCGAGTGGAGTACCTGCAGCGTTTTCTGTACTGCTCGATAATTATTGAACGAAGCCTAACCAGAGGTCGAAACTGATGATTGAATCGGATTACAGGGCTAAGGTTACCACATGAACAGACACACATCAACCGGGTCGATCAAAAGTTCAAGCGGTACATATATATATTTAAGAAGAGTAGCGGATGAATAATGAAGTTTACCTCTTCACGTCAATAAATCCCATACGGTCTGGCATAGATACTACTGAACCCGATACCAGAGAAAAATTAAAAGAAGAAAATTCTCTCGGCAAATATAGATGGTTGATATCTCATCCAGCATAGGATAGCGATCTGCAAACTAGAGCAAGCGTGCCATAAAATCATTTATCGCACTTAAAATTAAAATAATAATCTAAATTCAATGTTCTTTTCAAATTTCGCGAGTGCATTTTCCATTCGCGGCAACAAAGGCAACAAACAATGAAAGCAAGGTATAACAACGAAACAAGGTAGGTTTAGAGTAGTTGTATCGTTGGTGTTGTGTTCTCTCTGCCTCCTGATCCAATGGTCTCATGGGTGTTTTTATTATTAATTACGGAAGAAAACTCCATAAACCACATAAAACAGTGTACACCGAAACTATGAAAGACAGCAAAAAATTATATTAATATATTATATTGTGGCCATTAAAAAAACTACAGAAAGGGAAAACAAGACTAGCGGTATGTAATGGAGTTCTGGTGCTAACTCTGATGTATGAAACTGAATCCTGGAATTGACAAAAAATAACGAAAGACGACGAAATACGGTAGTAATACTCTCGCTTAGACGTATGTGTGGAAAATCTTAGTACGATAGAGAAGAACGAACGAATCAGAAATTAATATAATGCTGACTGTAATGGATAGAATTAAGAAAGGATGCTGAGATGATTTGGCCATGTGCAACGGATGAGCGAGGAAAGGACGGATAGTTAATGCATGAACGCGAGTCTTGAGGGCAATAGAAATAAAGGGCCGCGAAAGACGTGGCACGACCAGAAAAATCAAATATTGGAGGATGACTGTCAGAAGCTTCAACAACCGAAGAGCATGCATGAGAAAGTATATGAAAGTGGACTAAGCCTAAGTAATACGAGGCATAAGACAGAAGAGTGTGGCGTTCTAACCTCTAAGTTTACCCCTCTGGAAGACGGAGTGATGCTTGGTTAAATATTATATAACATTATTTGGAAACGTGCTTATAGTGAAAAACCAAAATATGAACCTCAAAAATAAATATTTAATAAAAATAATTTTTGTTTTTATTATAGTTTATTATACTGTGTGATTCTATTAAAACATAATTTTTAATTCCATGATGAATTGTTAATCAACAATTTATCGCATTAACTCAACTAATCGAAAATTTACGCCTAATAGAATATTTTTTTTTAAAAAAGGGAAATACCGGTGCTTTCAAAGAACAAATAAAATATTTTACTAAATATTTTTTCCACAGTTCTACAATAGCAGATAACACAATCCTCTCTCTAATTAAAACTACAGCTTATATCTTTATAATAGAAATAGAAATGCATTAGTCGAGCACCCCTTGCAAAAACCAAAAAAAACAGATCATGCGAAATGGGAGTATGAATATACATCTAAGTATGATGTATATAATTCTAATTTCATTATTGTGAGGTAAAATTCTTTCATGCGATAAAATTTAACGTATCTGTAATGAAATATATTTATACTTACATTATTATAAATTCTTACATAACAACAATTTAAGTACAACTATATTGCTACAAATTTCATAATACGTTATCATCATACCTTTTAAATTATATGATGTCAAACTTAATTCAGATATTTTCTAAGCAAATTTAAAAACATTAATAAATATTTTAATTTTTAAAATTGTCTACTCCGAACTCTAAGAAAGATAAACGCGAATACGGAAATAAAAATATTTCAACTCAATCAATCAATTAATAATCAGATGAATCACATCGCCATTCATCTCGATCAAATTCTAATATATTTTAACAGATTTTCGATTCAATTACGTCTGCAAAAAAAAGATGAACTTGTTGCTTCTTTAATGACATTTTATTTGCAATATTATGGGATGAATAGATTGGAGAATTAAACAACAAGGATTGATTAAAATAAAATAATAATACACTAATGAAATATGACATATAGAAACAGGAATATGATATAAACCGAATAGAACTTAAATAACTATGAAAAATAATAAGATAAATTTTAAAACGAATAACTTAATACATTTTTTATAAATAACATTATTTACTCACGATAAATATATTTATATAGATGCATAAAGCGGTGTTCTGGACGTAGTTAGGCCATTTTTTCAGATTCGATAAAAAAAAATTTTACCATACATTTATTTTACAATATATTCATTATGATGTTTTTAGAATACACAAAAAATGAAAAAAATAATTAAACTGGCCATTTTTTCAGGTTCAATAAAAAATAAATATATTTTTACCATACGTTTTTTTACAATATATTAATTATGAATTGAATAATTAAGCTGGTAAATTTGGTGGTAAAAAGGGGTGTATTGGTTAACACAATTACAATTCTTCCTTCTGGTCACCTGAAATAAAACTAAAAAAAAAAGATTCTTAATAAGTAAGAACTTCGTTAGAGCTCCTACCTAAGACAAAACGAAAACATTTTTTTTCGCAAAATAGGTAGTAGCTGTTTTAAAAAAGTAAGTAACCAATACACCCCCCTTATTTTTTTACACCCAATATTACCAGCTATAACTTTTACTTTTGTGTATACTTAAAACATCGATTAATATATTGTTAAAAAATGTATAGTTAATATATATTTTCTTTTTATTGAGCTCGTAAAACGCCAAAAATTTACGCCTCTAGACCAGAATACCCCCTTTTAATATTCGCAACTCTGAGATTAATTGTTAGGATTTGATCCCGATTTAATCCAATTTTTTTAGCGCGTCTTAAAAATGTTAAATGATTTCAAAACAGTCAAAGTTTACAGGCGGTTAGGAAAAATAATCTACCACAGTAGAGATTTATATTGCCCATGCACAAGTAAGGCTACATCGTTACTTTTTGGGCAGGGCCTTAACTATGGAATGTATTACAGTACCGAAGTATCGGCCTAGATTTTCTCAAGGAATCCAACTAGATACATATAAAAAATAGACACAAGTTCTATACACTAGGGCTCATGGAAACAAAGTAAATGTAAACAAAGGAAGTTAAATAAAAAATATAATAATAGTAAAAAATATAACTTGCCATAAAATAACGGGTGACGGACGCTTGCCCAACAGAGGACTGTCCAGAATTCGAATTCCAGAAAAATCAAAATCCATAAAAATATGTATATATTCCTAATCATCCATAAAAAAATCAAATATTCTAATAATCCATAGAAAAATCAAAATCCATAAAAAAAATGTATTAAAATTATAAGATACGCATTTGCATACGTTTACTAAAACATGCGTAAGTTCTTCAACTTTAAAAAGATCAAACTGATTTTTATGATGATTAAATTTAAAGCAGAATTTTGATGAAACTATATTTTTAGTGTATTACTTAAAAACTATAAATATAATAATAAATTTTTGACATACCTAGATATTTTTTAATGCTTTAATGTGTTTTATTGTACTTTTTATTTAAAAAAAAGATTTAAAATCTAAGTCATTTTAAAAGTACTGTGAATATTCAAAGTCGAATAATATAAAATATTCTAAGGTAACTAACTCACTAGAAAAAAATATTCTTCAAATAATGTTTGAAATACATTAGTTTATGCATATTTACACAATAGTATGCAAATACAAACCTTAATATTTTCAGAAAAGTATGGAAAGTTTTAAAATATGTAATATATGTAATAATTTTGTCGGGCAAATGGCTGTCGGGAAGTTGATCCAAAAATCAAATCTCAAACATAAACAACAAATCGAATATAATACATTATATATATGTAATAAAGTAAATCAATACATCAATAATGCATATTATATACATACACAGATGAAATATTAACTATGATCCAAGAACATATTGATGATAATGTTAAGTACATTGTTATCGATATGTTATCGGCGGTGATCACGACAACATGAATTATGAGTGAATAGTTAGTGATGTCGGCGAACAAATTGATGATGTGAGCGAGCAAATGTATAATTGAAGCATAACATAAGCGAGTGCAAACGCAGCCAGGAATGATCGATGAGCATTCAGAGTGATTTGGTGGGCTCTGTACAAGTTGCTTTTTGGTGATGATTAGGAAACTCTGTGTGGTGTGGATGCTGTGAGGATTGAAGATCCAATATTGTTCCTTACCCTCACCATCAGACTTGAGGTACAGTTGACCCTTGGCGCTAAGCACTGGTCTGCAGTCGGACACCAGCTCTGAGACCGACAAAACATTCCAATTTTGAATTTTGATGAATAAAAAAGCGGCAAAAAAACATTTACATTCCATATTTTAAAAACATTATCTCTATAAATGTATCGGAATTACATTTTATACGTTTTTTTTTTCATTTCAACTCCTTACAATTAATATTTAAAAATAAAATTACATCAGTGATAAAATTAATGATTTCAGTAGTTTTTCTAATATTGAAGACCTTCACCAGAGTTCGAAGTATGAAAAGTTACTTAAATAAATACTTAAAGGCCTCTCATTAACTAACATCACATAGAACTCCCATTTTGTAAATCACATAAAGATCATACAAGGAGGTGAAGACTAAAACACACATTGAAAACGTGATAACTTACCTCAAAATTTTACAGTAATCGTACATATTTTATATATAATATTAATATACTACGTAATAAGTAACAAAAAAAAATTTTTTTTCACTAAAATTCGTGTAATTTCTGTTGTTCAACATAATATTGTAACACAATAAAATGGGAATTTAACCCAAAGAACAACGACTACAAGGCGCAACCAACCTCAAATAATATTATATAATATATTTGTAATAGTAGATATGCTTACATTTCATCGGACCGCTGAAAACATTTCATTTGCAAGCATTTATGGGTTATGAACACTAAAAAGCAAATGGTAAACATATAATGAAATACTTTAGCTCAAATCAATAAATAAATGTAAGTACTATAAAAAATCATAAAAGCTTTGCAGCATGGATAAATAAAGCGAGATGAAATTTTTATAATATTAATAACAATACTTTAAGCTAAAGTTTATTTAAATATAAAAAATAAAACACCATAAGTATTGAAAAATATATATTTATTTAAAAATAAATTAAATATACAAAACGGGGATATGATGCTTAAGGAAAATACTGAACAAATAAATTTAAATTTCATCAGAATAAAATACAAATCAGAAAACATTTAAGTAAGTACTGCAGTTTAATTAACTAAACTTTGTACCAGAATCATAACTTAGATGTACAGATGTCTCATCAAAATGTTTAATTTTAATTTGATTTATATCTGTTGATAAGAAAGTCATGACAATAATATACTTAGCCATGGGTAAAGTCATAGTGCAATGTTTAGTTTATTAAAAAAAGGATATAAATTTCTTCCACGTAAATTTATGTCAATTAATGACATCAAAGGATTCTATGACAAAAACAAAAAAATAGGGCTTAACAAAATTCTTCTACAAAAAGCTTTCTATTCAAGCTACATTTACTTTTCAAATACATTACACATTACTGTAACATTCCAATAATTTTATCACATTATCATAAAAACTCGATTAGAGCTATAAAAAGAAAATATAGAAAACACAATTAACAAAAAAGGCAATACAAATGATATACGGCAAGCCATAATATGTAAATAATAATTAAGATGTAAGTTAAATTGTAGATTATCGTCACTTATGAAATGAGTCCAATTAATTATTATTATTAGTAATAATATTCAATGAAAATATTAGGATGAACGAGTTTCAATTAAATTAGATTACTTCACAAATTTGTAATATTAATCAACCTGTAATTTTTGTTTATTTGACGTTTCTTGCAACGCGGCTCTAGCGGCGAATCACGAAGCGAAAACAGTGTTACCATCAGGCGTGTGAACTAAGCGATAGATAATTAAGTGGAGTGCTTACACTTGTGCGATATTTAAGCGAATAATGTGGAAAAGTTCTAGCGTAGCGAAATAAACCGCAGCGAATTGCAGAAATTGGATGGAATGTTATAGTGAATAAAGTGTCAAAGCGATTATAAGGTGTCTATTTACGAGTTATAAATTTACAAATAGTTTAATTCAAATAATAGCGTTAAGTTAAATAGTGTTAAGAGACTTTGTAAGTTTGTCTAATTAATTAATTAATTAATTAATCAGTATTTAATAAATCCATTATTAAATTTCAGCGCTTCATTAATTTCTCCCGCAGCCACGACACGTAACAATATATTAATAATTAATTACAAAACAACCTTAAATTTTAAGAGAGCCTAATAATTCATGGATTCTATACTGACAAATGTTAAAAATCTCTTGGATAGCCCACATTATCAATAGCAAGTATAAGTCGAGAAAACTCATCATAGCTATCAAAGAAAAGAAGCTGCATGTTTCGGACACAAATTCTCTTACAACTCAACATGTCTGCGAAGATAGAATACAGCAAAGATGTAAGTATAAGGAATAAGTCTTGACTGCGTTATCTTAGAAAATATTTCAATGCTTTATGTCGATGTTCTTATATGTCGAGCAAAAGATAAATGGAAAACGATACATGCCACAAGTATTATACAGCGTTTTTTTTTTATTGTCGCTAGAATAAGATAACTTATGAGAAAGTTTAGATATAAATTGGAAAAAAATTTACAAGGAAGTGATTTTTTTTTAATGGCACTTACAAAGGTACATTTTATATTTAATTGGAAAATATATTAAAAAATGGCCGCGTCATGTCAATTCCCGTGGAGATCTTCCGCCGTGACTGAGATGCAACGCGCACGTTCTCAGGTGTACGTTTCTCCAAGACAGAAAAGAAGGTCATGTACTTATTTAAAATCAAACATCGATGAAGTACCGTATGAATTTTTTAAATCGGATCGCTTAACACCAATTTTACAAAAAAAAACTGTTTTATCAAATCGGATATGCTACATCAAAGGTACTCCATTAAGTAAATAACCTTATTTTCTGTCTCAGGATGTGCACCGGAGAAACATCCATTTCAGCCATGGCGGAGGAGCTCCACGGAAATGAATATGATGCGGCCATTTTGTTTTTTTATTTAAAAAATCCAATAAATTAATAGTGTAATTTTGTGTTCTAAGTGCCAATTTTTTATTATTATTATTATTATTATTATTGATAATGGGCAGGCAGCTTAAGCTGATATGCCCATATCACTGTCTCTCATATGAATATCCAGCCTATTCTTAAACTGGTTGACATTGGCTACAGACACAACGACTTCAGGCAAACCGAGACGTAAATCTCCTTGAGAAAAATCGCCAAATTTCTACCTGAATTTTAGAATCTCAGGGAGGTATAACACCTTAATCTAAACAATTTAGATTTACAAGAGAGTACCTTAGATGAATTCGATTGAAGGATAAACATCTTCGAACAAACATAAGTGACTAGTGAATTTTCCTGACAAACGAAATGTCAATATGAACTCTAACACTGCAAAGTATATTACATATTACACAACGAGCTATGAAACGAGCAATATTAGGTCACTGAGAGACAGGAAGGCCAAACAACACAAAAAACAATGTTGACATTGTCCAGAAAATCACCAACTAGAAATAATTGGATAGTGCCGTTTATACTGCAAGGCTTACAGGAAGCCAACGCCGTCCATGGCTGGGCAACAAGCCATAAATGCAACAACCACTCGATTTACACACGCTTAAATTATTAAACTCAGTTAAATATAAATGCCAATTAATGAATAATCTTGAAAATTCAGAAATTTAAAAAAATTTAATCTGGAAAACCTCTAATTAATAATTTAATATTCAAAAACTCCTCACCCCTCCTCTCTTTGTTTCCATTAAATCAAGCTCTACTACTGGCAACCCCTCCCCCTCTCCCACCATACAAAACCCACCCACCTCTATCAGTACCTAATATATTTTACTTTATATTCTCACCTGAAGATGAGAGCATCTGTGGCTCTCGAAACTAGTATTTTATAACTTAAACTCAAAAGTGGTCTTGCACAAGTATTTTATTTATACATAAATTATTCCATATACATAAATAAAATATAAAAAAATAAATGTCATTCCACCAAATTAATGCCAAATCAATAAATAATATAAGCCACAAACGCATTAGACAGTGGATTTTAATAGAATTCTAGCGGTACATGAGAACTGCGCATGACAGAGACTAGTGACAGAGTTGGATGGAAATATATTTTTTTTACTTCTTCTACAAATGTAGCAAATTTATTTTGTGGTAACATAATTATAATTAATATAAATTAACTTTGTTTAAACCACTTATTTATTGAAAAAAATCAACATGTTTCAAAGCCAATGGCTTCTTCATCAGGAAAACAAAAATAATATTTAAAAATCGAAGTATAGATCAAAATATTAAAAATATTAAAAAGTTATATATGGAAAATAATAATATAAAGTACCTAATTAATATGAAAATAAATTTAAAAGATAACTATTTGCAAAAAGGAATATTATAAATAATCAGGTCCTTTTTGCAAATAGTTATCTTTTAAATTTATTTTCATATTAATTAGGTACTTTATATTATTATTTTCCATATATAACTTTTTAATATTTTGATCTATACTTCGATTTTTAAATATTATTTTTGTTTTCCTGATGAAGAAGCCATTGGCTTTGAAACATGTTGATTTTTTTCAATAAATAAGTGGTTTAAACAAAGTTAATTTATATTAATTATATATTTTTTAAATGCATAATTTGAAAATTTTTGCATAAAACTCTATTATATATATATTTAAAAAAAAAAATAGAGATACGAACACGGAGTACGTGTCACATCAATATTCTTACTATTTTCAAACTAAGCTAAACGCTTGTGCTATGAAAATAGGACTAACTTGCTGGTCTGAAGTGATGAAAATAGGACTAACTTGCTGGTTCGATCCCGCGACTTTTGGATCACGAGGCGAGAGTCCTAACCACAGGACCAACAAACTCTTTATTTATACATTTTATTCTTCGTCTTCTTCTTGGCTCTATTCTTTCAATGGAAATTGACTATCATACTGGCTATCATCACTTTATTTACTGCGGCCCGGAATAGCTCTACAGTAGATTGGCTGAGGTTTTTCAGCCATGATATTCTTCTTCTTCCGCTGGCCCGACTTCCAACAATCTTTGCCTGCATTATAAAGTACAAGCTCTTATGTTTCTCTGGATGTCTCATCATATATCCAAGAAATTGTAGATTTCAGATTTTGAGTGTTCTAGTTATTTATATTTCTACATTCATCTGAAAGATAATATCTTCATTCGTATTTCCGTTCATCCAGTTTACTTTAAATATTCTTCTATAGATCCATATCTTAAGTCGGCTTATCGATTCATCAGTATGCGTCAATGCTTCCAATGCATAAAACAATATCGAGAACACGTAGCATCCGACCATTGGCATTCGTCGTCCGAGGTTGAGATCGTGACTGAAGAACATATTTTCATGGTAATAAAAGTTGCACGAGCTTGATCATTTTCTTCTTCAAATATAGCAAATTGATTTTGTGGTAACATAATTATAATCGATATAAATTAACTTTGTTAAAACCACTTATTTATTGAAAAGAATTCAACATGTTTCGAAGCCAATGGCTTCTTCGTCAGGATAACAAAAATAATATTTAAAAATCGAAGTAAAGATCAAAATATTAAAAAGTTATATATGGAAAATGATAATATAAAGTACCTACTTAACATGAAAATAAATTTAAAAGATAACTATTTGCAAAAAGGACCTGATTATTTATAACATTCAATTTACTTTTTACACTCTTTCTTATTTCCAATGTTTCTAATTTATCAAATTGTCATTCTGTGTAATTTGTATGTAAAATTTGTAAACCCTTATTAATATCAAAAGAATGATCCATAGCCAAAAGCTGGTTAGCGAATTCGGAATAATTATTACTGTTTAAACACCTTAAGTTTTCCTTAACTTCAATTTCAAAATTTCTACACGTTTTTCCTATATAAAAATAATCACAATAATTACAAATTAATTTATAAACACCCGATTTTTTAGTAAATTATCCTTATCTTTATTATTTAATATGTATTTTTATTTATTAAGTTTATTTAAGTAAATTTAAAAAAAATTAAATAAATAAAATAAAAAAAAAAAGTAAAAAAAAAAGTAAATTTAATATGTATTTTTATTTATTAAGTTTATTAAGTAAATTTATTATTAGTATAAAAAGCTGGCTGAAAACATTTGACATATTTTTAACTATTGAATTAGAAATTTCATTTTTTATAAATATAATTTTTCTCCAATGTTTATCAAAATCAAAAATTGATTGTTGATTTTGATAATCATTAATGCGGCGTTATTTAATAAATCAGAAAGTATTTACGGCGTGAGTCATGGTTATATGTTTAAAAACATGTTGAATGTTTTTCAATAAATAAGTGATTTTAACAAAGTTAATTTATATCAATTATAATTTTGATCATTTTCATTACCTTTAAAAAAATATAATAAGCAAGAATATACTTTTTTTACATCACTAATTTGTTGAAAATGCGAATATGTTTGAAATGAAGGGACCAGTGACCCTGAAACGTGTTGCTATTTTCAACAAATTAGTGGTGCAAATAAAGTATATTTTTGTAAATTATATTAGTAATGACACCACAAAATAATTTAGCATTTTTTGAAGAAGTAATTATTTAATATTTTAATATTCAGTGAAAAAAAATTATAACAAAATTTTCAAATCAATTTGCGTGACTTTTTGCACAAGAAAAGGTTCAATTATTGGACGTAAGCATTAAAGAAAAATATAGGAGTAAGCATTATCCGGACTAAAATATTTCAAACTACTCCATTCTACCGGCTACCGATGAGCCACGTTCCCCCCAGGTCGATATCGATAAACCATAAAATGCCAAAAAACAAAGAAAAGAAAGTTTTCCATTGTTTCCGAATACTTACGGCACAAAATATCCACCTAGGACTCGGATTAATACGGCCAATGTCGCTGAAAACTTTGGTTTCAATTCTTCGTCACTTGTATAATATAAGTAGTAGATTTGAAACAAAGTTGAAGTGCTGAAAGGGATACTTTACCCAGCGAAATAATGTTTTTCTCGTCAAACTAATATTAAAATGGAGGCTTTGAATTCAACGTACGAAGGGATTAAAATATAAAAAAAGATTACTGAAAAGGTTGTTATAAATGCTTCCTCAGCTAAAGAGTCTGGATGTTAATGGGCAATTAACGGGATAACGGTATTTTCACACCTTAATGTAAGGGCGAATAGCCCTTGTTAATGTGGCGTTGTTTAATAAAGCAGAAAGTATTTACGGCGTAAGTCATGGTTATATATTTAAATACACCATCAAATACGTATCTACATTGTTGTATGTTGGTCTAGTAGTGAGACGGGTAGCGATCAAGTGGTTGGTAGCTAGAGCCTCCTGCGGAAGATCAGCAGGTTCTTCTGTGTGCAGTTTTTTGGGATATTCTGCTGTCTGATATCTGACCTCAGTTCACGTTAATTCTAAAATAGTGGGAGTAATTACATGGATGACGTGACGGAAATATGATGTGCATTCTCTATTAATTTTAAAAATAAATAATAAATATGGGGAAATAATAGTAGAAAATAATAAAAGAAGTCTAAAATATTCTGTTTTTAATAAAGTGTGACTTTACTTTCTTAAAATGCTTTCTTAGCGAATTTTTCTTTTAATTTTGGTTCTATTTATGTTTTCTGAAGGAGGCCAAGGCTAACAGTGGGCTTTAGCGTCGATGATGATGATGATGATGTATTTGTGTGTAACAAGCATCATCAGATCAAGCTGATTAGTATAAAGAGGATTAGTATAAAGAGGATATATATATCGAGCAAGGAGCGACAGAGTAATTAAAATAGTATACGAGGCTAAACCAGCTGGGAAAAGCTGAGCGTACCCATGAAGCACATCATGGACAATCGAATGGCTGATCTGGAGAAGCTAGGGGAGAAGGAGGGAATGGATCGGACGAAGTGGTGTGAAGTTGTGTAACATATTGATGAATCGAAATCCTCAAAGTTATTGTTGAAACGTATATTTTATTCAAATGTATTTATTTATTTCATTTAAATTTACACATTTACACATGATACGTTCATTGAATAACGCCTTTCTCGCTAGAAGAATCTGTATTGAGACATGTACAAGCAAGTATGTAACTACTTGTATAAGTATAAAATATATTAAATAAAAATAACTATAAGTAAAACAATGTAATAAGTGAATAGTTTAAATAAATAGAGTTTATTGAAAAAACGGAACGAAAGATATAGAATCATATTTTTGACAGATATAGCTGAATTGGGTATTTTAAAACTTCATATATCATGATGACCGTGATGTTGCATGCTGGTATCTTGTTGACTTAGAAATTCTCGACGGAAAAGGCTGTGTAAATATCACAACGCCAGAAAGGTTTTCCTGTGTGAGCAAACAAAGCTTCCGCATTATAATTAAAATATGCATTACATACTTACCTGATTTACTTTTAATTGTAATGCTACATAGATTACTGAAAAGAAACGCATTAACAATGTATAAGCTAAATAAAATCACATAGATGCATTGTGATTAAACCGGGAATCGAACCCAAAACCCTCGGCATGACAAAGCAGTATTAGCTCACTGGACTGCAATTTATAAAATACTTTCGCTTTGGTTCGTAAAAGAAACGCGAGAGATTAAATGCGACTTGTTCGAAATTCTTCGGGTTAAATATTAGCTAAACTAAAACAATTCCCCACCCCATTCAGGAAAGGCTTTTATCAATCGGGGTTGGGAAACGGATAAAGCCGCGAACAAATTGGAAGACACGGCGGAACAAAATTTCCAAGACGACGTGAAACTGCGCCGTACCGGCATCGACGTCAATTGGCAGGTGATCAATTAAAGGGTAGACACGAAACATCCCCTACCGCTGTAATGATCACGACCATTCAGAATACAAAGTTTCTCTCCTTTCCGAGACAGAAAACTACCAAGTTTTACTTGTAGTGATACCATTTGTACTTCATTGATCTTATTGTTTGAAATCGAATTGGAGGACTTAATTACAGGATCCCCAACTTACGAGTATATGGGCGTATTATTAATGCCTAAATTTCGTTTCAAATCATGATTCGTGATAGTCTCTACTACCGAAACATCGCCCGCAGAGAAGACGATACCCTAGAGAAGCCGGCAGTAACATGGGAGCCGGAAATACAGGGATAAAGAAGACGATCTCCGACTAGATGGATTGACCAAATCGAGCACGCTACTCGTTATCTTGTTGGGACAACTGTGCGGACTATAAAAAAAGAAATGGAGGAAAATTGTCAAGGACATCAGCAGAATACAATTAGAGATGTGGAATATAAATGATGTATTTTATCCATATTTTTAATAAAAAATATTTTTTTAATAAATACAAAAGTGAAAAAAACTATTTTTAAAAAATAAAAAATTTGGCGATAAAGTAACGACATAAGGGAGACCTTTGGTATGGAGCCACTGCTTCTGCACATAGAAGAATCTCAATTAATGTGGACTGCAAATACCAGAGAAGCAATTACAAAAATGTATACTCTTGGCAACTCTATAAGGAGAGCGGTCAGTGGGTCGCAAATTAAGCAGACACAAACAATTAGAAAAAATGGATCGTAAGAAGTTAGAATGGGCCTTTGCTGTAAATTAGTAACAGCCCAAGGCAAGCGAAGATAAAGCGCCTTATTGAGTATTTGGGTGCCAGACCTTTCAAGAATAAGTAGACGAAATTGATAACGACAGTGATAACGATAGCAATAATGATAATGAAGAATTGATGTCTCTAGCATAGTCCATTCAAATAAACGAAAGATTCTCAAATTTGAACATATATAGACCTTTCACATTTTGATAAAATGTGGATATCCTTACGATGGAATAAGTAAAAGTTGCATTATGTAGAGTGATCACTTAAGCCAGCTCATGCAGCCTGCTAGCTTTGGGCCATCGTATTAAAAAACTTCCACACATGTTTTTCATATATTTTCGACTCTGTGAGACTGGTTTAATATATTTTATTAAATTAACCATCCCCCTGGGGACAAAATCGTCGCCTAAGTTAGTGTACAGATGCACAAAGGCGTATTCTGGATATTAAATTATGTTTGTATAAAAATAACTGCTTCGAAAGATTAATGATAATTTTAAAAAATCGGAACATATGACATTGAAGGCTATTACTTATTTTAAATTCTACAGGAATTTACTTAAAAAAAATAATAATAACAGATGAATTATAAATGCCTACTTTCAGAATATTTTGAGTTTTTCCAAAATTTTCAGAACACAGTATTGTATTTTGTCACAGGGACATCATTAATCAATATATAAATGTCTCACAGAGACGAAATTATGTTTTTATTTTATGGGAAAGTAGGAATAGGAAGTTTTTGGATGTTCATAGGGCATACTACTTATCGTACTAACTTAAGACTGGCTTAAGTGATCAATTTACACAACGTAACATTCACCATTTTATTTTGTAAAGTGTTCATTTAAGCCAGCCGTACGATAGGTCGTAAGCCTTATGAACACCAAAAGACTTTCATACCTACTTTCCCATAAGAAATATATAATTTCTTCTCTGTGAGACATCTATAAAACATCTAGACCTAGTTATGTAGGAAATTATTGAGGGATTACAATTTACCAACACCTGGAAGATACTTAACTAAGTAAAAAAAAATATTAGGAAAATTTTAGCATTTACTTAGATTTTTAAGAGAAAAATACATTTTTGGAAAGAAAACTCTCCAATAATCTGTCTGACGTTTCGTATTCCGTTCGAGGGTACATTACATTTATCAACGAGATTAGGCCTGATTTAGGGGATTGTGAAATGACACGCACGGCTGAATAGCTCAGATTCATCGCCGAGAAGATTTCGAACATCAATATAAACCTGAGAACTTACATCGGACTTGCGCGTACTTCACAGGTTTTAAGAACATATGGAAAAATTACAATATTATACACTGGTTAATATATTTCCAATTTTAGTGAGCATTTGGATATGTTTATAAATCATATTTTTTTATTCGATGCAACGATTGGGGAATGATTGTTTCTTGGCTTGGTTACCTAGAAATTCTAAGAATTCCCTTTGAAAATTCAAAAAAAATATTTACAATTAACATTTAATTATTTCAAAATATCGACAGTGAGAACACCATGGAAAAATTAGTGATCGGAAGAAGAGTGGAAGGCTTCAAACCCCGTGGGAGGTCACCAACACGATAGATAGACCGACCTGGTAAAAATTCTGGTAATCCACAATAATCAGCATCAGTTCCATTATCATTCGATTATTATTCATGATGGTCATTATATTGGGTGAAGAAACTTAAACTAGGTTAGGTACCTCTAGGTGAGTTTAATAATAATTTTATATTTACTCCCTTTATATTAACTCGTGTCGTCTGCTTGCTCGACGAAAAAAGTTTGGATCGATTTTTAACCCTTTTCCCGTGATCCAATCGAGCTGAAACTTTGCAAGCAGACTCGTGGCGACGATCAAGTAGATCTATCAAATTTTCGTTAAAAAAAATTAATAAATTTTTGCATTTTTCAAATTTTTCATGGTTTTTACATACAACTTACCAAGTTGTATGAAAATATTTCAACGCGTCTGGTCGACACGGAACCTGATTATAGTAAAATTTTGGATTTTGGGAAATTTTTTATTACTCCCTTTCGTAGCGTCGCTCGACCGAAGCCCAACGCGTAGGTTGAGCGCCAAACCAGTTTCCACTAGTAAATGAGAAAGGGAGTATAATAAAAACTTGTTTTTTTTGGGTTACTTTTTTTACTACTTAAGTGTCAGTACCTAATCAATGAATTATTTTTATTCCCAAGTAATCAATGTAAAAATTCTATATTTGAAAGTATAGCTTAATACCTCTGCTGTCGATTAGAGATTCTGTTACTCTCGAAACATAATTAGCAAAATAAAAATTATTATTAAATACACGTAGTAGTAACATAGTTCCACAGAGAAAATTACATTACAAATGAGCTTTTCCCCAAATCACACAAAACAAAACCGCAATTTTTTTAACATTTATGAACGAGATTTCAAACAGTCGGTTCGGTAGGAACGTGCCGGTGTGGTGGGCTGCGTACGCGACGCGCACCTGTGTGGGTGGCCGCCAGAGCCCGCCCAGCGCAGGGGACAACAATGGTGTTAACACGTAATATCACCGCGGTTTCTGCAATTAATACAAACTGAACACTTCCCGCCGCGGAGAAGAATTATATTACGCAGAGGACGTGTTTTCAAAATACTCTGTGGTCACTGTGTGCCGCGAATGTCGGAAAAATGTTTTTAAAAATATTTATTATGACATTTTTCGGTTTGAAAAAGTTCAAATAAGCTTGGAAGCATCGCCAATCATTGTACGATTGCGTTACGAGAAAACATAGCAATATATTTTTTAAATTTGTAAATTTCATTATAACATAAATAATTGTATATATTTTAATATTGTATTATTATATATTATATTAGGTAATAATTAAGAACAAAAGTAATGTAATATTATAATAAATATACTGTAATATATATTTGCGTATAAACTGTTAATACAGTTTTGCAAGATGTGTGTAATAATAAAAAAATAATAAATAAAAAAAATTAAAACTGATATAATTGAATGTGATGGCGTTTACTTTTTGGAAATCTATTTTAACAATTATGAATTAAACACTATTTTTTTGCTGTTTTAGTTTGGAGTATCGCACAATATATTTCGGAAACCTCCGTTACCTTCTTTAGGTCTTAAGTCTACACTTATCTGAAGAAGGAAAGTGATACTCAAAACTGATGTATAAATGCGAAAAGATGTTTTAAATTGTGCTTTATAATTTGTTAAGTTTATTTATTAAATTAAGCTTATTAAAATTGGTGTTGCCTTTATTCCGTTGTTGGATATAATGAATGAATGAGCCTGCTTCTTTTAGCAAAGACATCATTTTAGTTAAGGCGATCGTCTTGTAAAGTGAGCAAATTTAACAATTTTTTCTCATATCTTCTCTTGCGTTTTTCATCACATTTTGGTATGTATATTATAATTTATTCATTAGGTTTCACATTTTAAATATGAATAACATTAACTTAATGATTTAATCATTTAATAAATAACTACACCTATGATGTTTTAAAAATAAAGAAAATTGCTCCACTTTGTGAACCTTTTATGACTGAATGGCCATTCGTGAGATATCTTTTTATTTAAATAATATTACAAAGTAAACGATTATCTTAAATTGATTAAAATTATTGTAAAATCAATTTATGTTCTAAAAACACTATTTTTAAAAAATATTTTATTTTTTGTGTTTTTTTCAGCTCTTTCCACGTGGTCGACAACTTTTTTTCTTCAATAATCGAAAGAATAGATGTTATTACTTAAACTTATATTTACTTATTATAAAAAAAACTCAAATCTTTGTTGATATTCCCGACTTTCACTTTTTAATCAATACATGATGTATTAAAGACAATAAGTAGCGCCTCGACTAAATAGCAGATAATATATGAAATTTTGAATAAGTTTTTTTTATTAATTATATTTTTTTCACTGTATGCCTAAATAAAAAATGGCATAAATATGAGAGCATGTTTTAACACAGCAAAAAATGGGATCCTCGAAAACAGGCATTTAACAAAAATAAATAAAAGAATATTATATATAGGTACTCTAATGCGACAAAATCATGCAATACATAAAGCAGCTAATTGAAAAATCAGATCAAGTCCCAATAATCTTATATCGTGCTGAGATAAAGTCTAAGGGTGTTACTACCCAGGGTGCTCACATTATTCTTATACAAAATCATCGCAAGAGAGAAAAGCTGTAGGAAATATGTCGGGCGATATCAGTGGTGGGCTTTACCTGGAGGTCCCGCGGCCGCCTGCCCCCCGGCCAGCTGGATGGCCACCCCGAAGCCGCCCAGCTTGACGGGGGCGGAGTTCTCCCGGCTGGCCAGGAGCACGCAGTGCGGCTTCACGTCGCGGTGGATGATGTCGTTCTCGTGGCAGTACCGGAGGGCCTCCAGGATCTGCCGCATGTAGTGGCTGCAATAAAATATAAATAATGGACAACTTTATATAAAGATCAAAACTATTTTTTTAAATATGTTTTACTTTACTTTGTAATACACACACAATATGAGCAATTAAATTACCACTATAGTTTCGAGAGGAGCAATCCCTCTCATCATCAGGTATAGATAATAACTAACTTTTACAAAACAACAAGTACAAAATTTATCAATCTAATTGGGTAGGTCAGGGGGTCAGGGGGGCGCGCGGTAAAGTAAAGTAAAACATATTTTAAATTATAATGTTGCACCACGAAGTATCTGCCAAATCTTTCAATGATATCAAAACTATTCATTATTAACCAATGAAAAAAATTTTGAAATCTGTCAATAAAAGACTCGGAAATAGATGATTTCCGTTTACGCATTTTAGCGCGAAACGGCTGTGGTCTATGCCGCCTGTGACGTCATTTGACCTAGTCGAGATCGTCGCACCACAGGTACTAAGCGAATATGAGCCGCGTCATTTAAATTAAGTGACGTCACACGCTGGTCGCCTTCGCATGAAACGAAATTATTTTTGCAACGAAAATTTAAAGTTCCATAACTCCATAAAGTCCATAAATTTGTAGAGATATCTTATTGATTCTTTCAAACTTTTGCTTCGTTTTACAAAAAAAATTATAATTAATGTATAAAAAAAATGGAAACTTCTTCATTTTAAAAACGAAAAAACATCACGCATCTGTTATTTATCTCGATATGATGGAAATGTACGTGTGCGCGAACAGGAAGGAAGATGTGGGAATGCGTGGTGTGACCGCGGAAAGATACGGCGCGACAGACAATTCCGGATTGTGCGCTCAGTTAGGAAAGACGCACTGCCACGAGAAAATACCTTGGCATATAATATCGCTGTGAACTATCGAATATGCTCGTAAGTCGACTGCGGCGTTTTAATAAGGAGACTGGAAACGCACAACAAAAAGGAGCAAACATTGCGACTGTCGAAGCCGGTCAAACATCACAATCCCAATTACAATATTTTCGTTGTCTGTCCGTCCGTCCGTCTGTCTGTCTGTCCCCGTGACTTCGTGTAACTTTTTATAGTAAAATTATTTTTTACGAACGATTTTCAAAATAAATAATTACTTATTCCTTAGGAACCGACATGTAAAAGTACCGACATTTTTGACGAGTTACAGGTAGTATCTATAATAATCAACGAACAGATAGTGTGAGTATCAAACTATACGCACGCAAAATAAAATTAATTTTTAAAAAAGAAATGAGTGAATATTGAAAATATTTCGAATTCATTGAATAAATTATAACTAAATTGTCGAAAATGGTGAATTCTAGTCGGAAAGTAGTTAAAAAAAGAATTGAAAAAATTGGACATGATGATAGGTACATTTGTATCTTGAAAATTAACTGATACAATTATACGAACAAAAATATTTAAACCCACACAGCATCAGAGAAACAAAGTTTAGTATCAAAATATTTTATTTGAACGGAGATTTCTGTAAATACAGTTCCCAAGCCCTAAAGCATCGCGGTTAGTTAAATATAAACATCCGAATTCAATACATTTCAATAAATATGGAGAAGATCGTTGTAATTCTTCTTGATTTACTTACTTAAAGTGTACTTCGTATAAATAGTACTTTATAATTTTGCATTTATAGTACAGGAAACCTTTGATTTGCGATCGGTTCACGGATTTAACAGACAACATTTTCGGGCCGTGTTTCATAAGCGAAAATTAATACCTTATTAATTATACAACGAATCAAGATTTGCTGAAAATAAAATTAATAGGCTATATATGAGGAGTATATAAGCAAAGGCAGCAATATTAAAAAAAATAAAAAAATGTTTTGAGTGCCTTCACCGAAGATTGCTCATTTAGAATAAAAAGTCAGAGATTTTATAGAAAATATAGCTCTATTGCTTCCAAAATCATTTTTAAAAACAACTACAGCTATATATATCCACTTCAACCAATCCATTTACCATTCATACAATCATATTAAGTATCAGTTGAGTTCGATTTTAGACTAAAACATCATAGCAAATACAGCAATATCAAGTAATGTAAATAGCAAATTCAGTAATGTGCACTATTTGGTAGCAAACTCAACAATAATATCTATATTTTAATGTTAAATATTTATCTCTACCTACAAAACTCAATGTCTGTCAGTCTGTCTGTTCTTTATACAAATCTATATCGTTCATCCGATTCGATTCAAACTTTGCATACTTATGCTTTAGGACCCGGCGGGTAACATAGGCGACATTTCCCCCCTATTCTTTTAATAGGGGGGAAATGTCGCCTATGTTACCTTCCTTCCCCTCTCCTGACATATTTTCGATGCAAATCTGTACCGTTGGACCGATCGGACTCAAAATTTGGAAACTTATTCTTTAGGACTCGGCGAGTAACATTTGTGACATTTCCCCCCTATTCTTTTAACCCTTCCCCTCTCCTGACATATTTTCGATGCAAATCTGTACTGTTGGACCGATCGGACTCAAAATTTGGAAACTTATTCTTTAGGACTCGGCGAGTAACATTTGTGATATTTCCCCCCTATTCTTTTAACCCTTCCCTCCGCTTGATATATTTTCGATGCAATTCTGTACAGTTTGACAGATCGGACTCAAAATTTGGAAACTTATTTTTAAGGACTCGGCGGGTGACATATGCGACATTTCCCCCCTATTCTTTTAACCCTTCCCCTCCCCTGATATATTTTCGATGCAAATCTGTACTGTTTGACCGATTGGACTCAAAATTTGGAAACTTATTCTTTAGGACTCAGCAGGTATCATAGGTTATATTCCCCCCCTCCCCTTTTACCTTTTCTCCTCCCACTGACATATTTTCGATGCAAATTTTTACCGTTCAAATTAAACCTTTGTTTCCCCCAGCAAATTTATTTTCAACTTATTCCTTAACCCGTGCAACGCCGGGTACGAACAGCTAGTTAATAACATAACTTGACTAATAATAAATAATTACTGAATGTAAAGTTGAATTTCAAAAATTAAAGATCCGTCATTGTTGACGGGATATAGCTAGTAAATATAACTTTACATATTTCGCAGGTAGACAAACAATAAATTTTATATTACAAAAAAAAACGTATCCAAAGAAGTAAAGAAGGTAAAGTAACTTATATGTAATTTTTTCAACACGTGCATTCTGTAAATCTAAATAAGTTTTACTATACTCGGTGTATCAGAGAGGATTCCAAAACGAATATGTTTGTCCAATCGCCCGTTATCGAAGAAAATCGCTATTAATCGTCATAGGAAAAACTTCAAAAACAAGAAAAGCGTATTTGTAAAAATCAAAATGAAACTTCTTGCGAAGTTTCCGCAGACGGCGACGGGCCCTGAAAAAGTGTCGGGAAAGTATTGGATCTCACCACGGTTAACTTTTCTCGTCCCACATTATTCCGCGAAAACATTTTAGTAAAAAATATCCTCCAGCACATCCATAAATCAAAAAGGAACACGGGCCGAAGAAAAAATACTCGGAACAATAATGCAACGTGATGAACAGGCCGCCCTCGAGCAAACGACAGCTTACTTTAAGGCATATTAATCAACGCGTTTTAATCTTCTAGGGGATCGAGTCTTACTATTTTGCATTGAGCTTTAAATAGTTAACTTGAGTGAGTGAACAAAAGGTCGGGAAAAATCAAATTAAACAACACTGTCCAATGAATGGTGATGTCTTCCATACAACGACACAAATAAATTGGCACCTCCGAAAAAGTGAAAGCTAGGTGATATAGTAATGAAACGTATATTCATTACAAATTTGTATCTCTGTCAACCTTCATGGGTAAAAATCCGATAAAACTTCTATGAGTAAATCTTTTATTATATTTTATTTTAAATCAGACGCTAATAGAACACTGAGTACAAAATACACCCAAAACAATACCTCGTTTATTTCGAACTCCGGCCACTATTACAATTACACGATGTTAAATAAATGTATTTATGGATTGATATTATGTAATCTATAGGTTCAGGTTATTGTCAATAAAATGCATGTTATGTAGGATAGACTTTTTTATGATGACAGGATACCAATCTATATCAGTCAGTGTCAGCGCAATACATAGTATACGTACGACACATTCATGTGATGAGAGATAATAAATCAAAAAACTAACCCATAAAAACCAAGTTTTTATTATACTCCCTTACTCACTCCACGCGTCGGGTTCGAAAATTAAACAATATATAAATCGTTAAAATTTCGAATAATCAAATTATTATATTTATGTTGTTTTTTTTATGATGAATATTGAGTTTGATTTCTCGATAAATATCAATAATAATTCGTCATATATATATATATATATATATATACACACTCGACATTATTATTGATATTTATCGAGAAATCAAACTCAATATTAATAGGTATCAATATTAAATTAATACTGCCAAAAAGAAGACCGGTTACGGATACAGTATTTATTTGTTTTACAAATTATGGTTACACCAAATTTGTAGTTTGCTTTGCTGAGAAGAACTAATGCGAGAACAACAACTCTTATAAGAAAAGGTATCGATTTATCTATAGGTATCTAGATTTAATTAAACATAGAACGTTAGTTAGTGGCAACAAATCCAACATTAATATAATGTCGGGTTTTTTGCCAGTTGGCGGTTTCTCTCAATGCTTACGTGATTATAACCCTTCATAGGGTATCCAAAAAAACCTGAAACACATGAACTCACTTACATCAAAGGCTATTTCTTGAGAGGCACTATGAATAATGATCCTCATATATGCTTAATACGTTCCTTAGGCATACGCAAACGGCTCACACGCGGCCATTTAATTCCTCGACAATTCGTCATCTCGATGAAATGTTTTGTAGGTGTGTTCTCTAGATGGGTGGGTTAACGTGTTTCCGGTTTCTTAGATCGCACTAAAAGGGTATATTGCACAAAAAAATGCTCGCGATAAAATTACATACAAAATAAATAATAAAATGAAAAAACATACACAAGGAAACAAGTGCCTCCGACCCTGCTAGGGATTTATTTTATTTTATTTTTTATTTAGCACAAACACAGGCGTGACATGCCCATAAATTGTATGCATTATGGTGGAATACACTGCAATCTAAACATTACCGCATAAAATATTATCATCATATATTTCTTTAAGTCATAAATTATATTTTAGTCGACATGCAAAAAGTACGTCTTTTATCTGTACGCGTGGTCATGCGGCCGTTTCGGACGAAACGGCTCGTATATATATCTGCAATACAAAACTAGAATGAACAAAAGTATAATCA
Source organism: Agrypnia vestita (assembly GCA_016648135.1). Taxonomy (NCBI): domain Eukaryota; kingdom Metazoa; phylum Arthropoda; class Insecta; order Trichoptera; family Phryganeidae; genus Agrypnia; species Agrypnia vestita. The sequence continues at coordinate 45,394 of JADDOH010007622.1, forward strand.
TACAAGGAGGTTGTTTTAATTGTTGCACAAATGATCATAGTGTCAATTGCATTAAAATGTTCTTTTTGAATTTCAATGTAATGTAAAATTTTGAATGTGTTTAATTTTTCTTCGCGTAATTTTTGTTGGATTTTCTTCACATGCATGAAATTTCATCTCGACACCCACAAGACTGTAGGTACTTTACTTAATTCATAAAAGAAAAAAAATCGACAGTTTAAATTTTTTAAAGTCGTGACGAACCTAAACTTGCGAAGAAGTTAGCATCACTCATGATTACAACGCCAATGGTACCTAAAGATAATTAGCTTGGTAACCCAGAGTTGAAAGGTTCGATCCATGCACCCGACAACCATAAATTAATCCTATTAAGGCTTAATGGCGGGTCCAAAACTACAACACGAGTTATCAAGTAAAGTTACGGGCTATTTAACCATCTTTGGTCTAAATTGTGATTAACCTTTATCGAATATTAACAACGCGCGTCACAACAGCTGAACATGACGCTTTGGGTAAAGTAATATATCTACTTTGTAAAATTATTTGAAAAACTTCAAACAATGCAGAAAGCGCAAAGTTCTAACGACAAGATGACAGATGACTATCAAAAAAAAAATTTAATTGACTTCTGTTAATAAAAATTCGTGAGAAATCGAATAACGTGTTCTAAATAATCGTTATATGTTAAAAATATATTTTTTATTTAATGTTGCATTGGTTTTCATCTCAACATTCTGTAACAACTCCGGCAAAGGGGCTTAAATATATACAAAATATTACGTTTATTTATGAAATAAAAAGTATTATTGACTGACAGTCAAGACTGTTTTTAGGATTAAAATTAAAAATGAATTCTTTATCGAGGAATTCTTGAAATAAAAAGTATGTTATTTAATCTTCTTCCTGTTCTTCTATTTCTTCTTCACTCTTTATCTCTCCACTGGTGGATAAAGGCCTCTCCCATACCCTTATTCCATCCTTCCTTGATATTTGCTGTATAATGTTATTTTATGTCCCTAATTTAAATTGAATATTTTTCTCACAGGTGTTTTAGATAAGTTACTGTTAAAGGCATATTTATTTCTAAGATTCTCCATATAAATACACAATACACTTTTTACGATAAATTTATAATAAATAATCAATAAATAATGACTTGATGATAATATTCAGACTAAAGCAAATCAATAAATATAATTTTAGGAATGAGTTCTACATTTCACATATCCATCCCTTCCAAAATAATGTTTCCTATAAATTTATTGGGTACGTTTCCTATAAAATCTCGAATTCAATATATTCTAAATTAGTAATCACCGATGACTGCATTCATTTTTTTTATATTGTTTCTTATATTCCAAAACGAAAACAGAAATGTGTACTGGCACATTCTTTATTTTTTCCTCATTTTTTCGAATAATTTTCTGCAAACGATTTAACATGATTTAACCCTTTTTATTTTAAATGTTAAAATACTTCGAAGTGATAATTTTTCGTGAACTTTATGTGTTTCCTTTTAACAAAATTTGTTTTTCGTCCTGAAATAACAATGTCCTTCTAAGAAAAAAACAGAAATACTGAATTAAATGAAGTATGAAATGAAATTTCGTTAAATATATGAATTAGGTTTTTTTTTAATACATTTCCCAAATAAGATAGAGTTAAATATATAAATAAAGTTAGAAAAAAAACGAGCGAGCCTTACAGTAGTCGCATATGATGGGTAACATTCGACATCTAACAATTAAAGATTTATTCAGCACTTATCAATACTGTCTACACTTTTCTTTTTAATTGTAAATCTCGCAATTAAAAATATCAATTGAACATTTGTTTAAATGCAAGCATTTAAACAACATTTAATAAAGCAAAACAAATATTTATTAATTAGTGAATACAAGTAAAGAAAATGTATATGCATTTATTTATTATTGAATTTTGCCGCACTAGGTAGACACCGTATACATACGCATTTTGTTTGGAAATGTGTTTGGTCAATTATATGTTTTATTTTATTTTCATAGACGACGCCGACGGTAGTGTGCCGCCGAACGTATTGTATGAAAACTTTGAATTAATATTTAAAAATAATCACATAAATTACATAAAACTAGCTGTGCCCGCGCACAGCGTCGCACGCGTCGATTTTTAGTACACAGTTTGGATCGTCATAGAACTTTCGCGAACCTTCTAGAACGTTCTCTTTGCAGAACTTTCAAGAAATTTATCGAATGTACAGGAACCTTCTAGACACACCGACACATTCCTCACTCAGTTTAGAACGTTATAGAACTTTCGGGAATTTTCTAGAACCTTTTCCTTCCAGAACTTTCTAGAGCAGGTTTTTCGGGAACCTCTATACTCACCAGCGCGCCTATTTTGAAGCAATCTGAAGCATTTGCGGCCTTCCCATAACAAAATAATGTGCTAGAAAGCACATTTTCGTCACCCACTCCTACCCACGCTCAGCCACGCCCACCAAACTCGCATATTTCCGATGTGACACCAAGGGCTATCCACCACTATAACTACCGGTGGTTGGTTGTGGCTGGTTGTGGAGAAAACTTGGCGGATAGGGAAACACGGGTTTCTTTTTATATATATATATATATATATATATATATATATATATATATATATATATTGATTTGAGAATGTAAATCATTAAGTGTAGTTGTTGTTTACATTAATGTAAAAAAATTGAGTATTTATTGGATAGTTTTGAATATATGAGCCAAAAAATATCAAAGTTACGACATCCACACGCTTGACACCACCCAAGCAACATATATACAAAATCAGAAGCATTGGTTAGTAGAGAGAGGAAAGATGTTACACATCAATAATATGTTTCTCAAGAACATAACAGCATTTGACAATTGAAATATTCTCTCTCTCTGATGAAATAAATCTCAAATAAATGTTAAATGCCTATTTTCTTAACCAGCCTGAAGTCTGTAATATTTTTTTAACTACCCACGAAGGTAATGGTTTTATTGATAAATTGTTGGAAGCGGTGGAACGGTTCAATAACATGACCCTTCAATTCAATAATATATTATATATAATAATTCAAATAACATGACCCTTCAAAAAATTAATTGATAATTGAACAACATATATATAAGATTCTATTAAAATGTTTCAATCACGGTGTGTATGCAAGAATTATGTAAGACGGAAATCCTTTGTATAATTAGGCTGAAGGTTTTCAAAAGTATTCATATATAAAATTATATTATTTGCATGCAAAATTAAAAAAATGTATTCGTTTCTAATAATATTATGATATTTATATGTTTTCCATTAATTTCGTTACATTCTACGTAGCGTGAATCCGTAGGTGTAGATCTAGGTTATCTGCTAATATCGATGTTCTAAAAGTATGATGTTTAAAGTATTGACACTAGAGGCTGCATTCATCTGGAACAAATAGTCTTTCAAAATCATGTTTTAAGAAAATATAAAAATATATATATCCGTTCTCGAATGATTTAATAAAATTGTGCGTCGGAACGTATTTTATTTTCACTCCCATTATATTAACTCGTGGCGTCTGCTTGCTTGCTTGCCGGATTGCCGTCAAAAAAAACTTTGGATCGATTTTTTACCATTTTCCCGTGATCCAATCGAGCTGAAACTTGGCAAGTAGACTCGTGGCGACGGTCAAGAAGATCTATCAAATTTTCGTTAAAAAAATATTAAAATTATAATATAATTTCGGATTTTTAGAAATTTTATTGGTTTTTTCAAATTGGAATCATTAGAAAAGTTTGATTAGCAACGGCGGCGGCGGCCCAATAACGTCGCGGAATATTTTCTAAATTTGAATTACCCCGTCGGTATACATAATAGGTACTTCACTACGAATGTCGAAAATCTAAATTGACTGACAAATGTTTTTAGAATTTAATTTTCAAAGCACGAAGTATCTTATCAAAGCTCAAAACATCTGACATTTTAAAAATACATTAAATTACTGTAAGTTTAGTGTTATTATATATGTTTTAATTCGTCTTTAATTGTTGTTTTATTTTACAAAGAAAGGGAGTATAATAAAAACTTGGTTTTTATGGGTTACTTTTTTTATTCATTATATATTATATGTATTTATATATTTTTTATTTAATGTATAGAATATGCTTCTGAGAATTATCATACCATGTGTGTCTCGCTAGAAGAATCTTGGTTAAGAGAGGCAGCCAAATCCGCTTCAAGTACATATTTGCCCCATTTAGCAACACGTCTGTCTAACCAAAGGCTATTCCAAATGCCGAGTAGTGTGAGTGACTTAAGTATTACGTTTAGTCAGTATACGTTCGGGACAGATAGATACTGCTGGACTACACGCGAAGCTTTATTTGTCATTAACAAAGTCTTCTACTAGGTTCTAGTTACCACATTAAAACGCGGGAACTTCTATGTATGTGTACGTGGACTTACATAGTTAATAAATAGTACCCCAATAATAATAATAATTTCGCTGTCTGTCTGTATAACTTTAAATCTTTTTTTCTTTAATTTTATTATTTTTTACCCCATCCTCTCTCCACATTACATTTTCTTTAAAAATCTACAGCGTTTAACAAGTCTTACCCAAAATTTGCATACTTATTCATTAGGTACCGACGTGTAAAAGTACGTAATTTTTGACGAGCTACAGCTAGTATCAAATAATTGTTTTAGATTTGTTTCACTTATTGAAATTAAAGTAATACTCAGCTTTTTTTGATTGCATGGAGTCTACGCTTCTTTTATGCATGCATATTAAATGTGTATGAATATAGGTATATACGCTGTGGAAAAAACTGGGTCAAACGTCAGGGAAATATTTAAATTCGCAGATTTTATTATTCAAATTAATTTACAGACGCGCACCGGAAATGGAATACTTGTAGATATATGGTAATGAATTTAAGCAAATGCACCTGATATAAATATCTGCACCGCGAAGTGCATAATTACCTATTGCATATAAAATGATAATTATGGACTTCTACTGATTAAGTAAAACGTTTCCTAAGATTCAGTGTATATTTATTAAAGAACGTAAAGAAGCGGACGTTAGCCGATGCAGGCAAAAAAATATATATTCAGCTGAGAAGCACACCTGCCCATGTAATGACAGCCCTTTACAATTTTTAACGTGTATGTGTGCCTACATGATAAATAAACCGGTACTTACTGTAAAACTCTGTTGATAATTCGAAATTCGAAATTTTTATACACACACGACCCAAAATGTTAATTTAAAATTGATTGAAACTGATAATTCGAAACCCTAGTAATTCGAAATAATTTTAAGACCCTTGGGACTTAAATCAATACATTTTGAGTCAAATAATTCTAATTTTTTATGCAGTCAATAAATTTTTAAAAGTTACAACAACAACCATAAACAATATATGAAATATACACGTTTTATTTGACGCCTAACTTCTGGTGCGCACAGATGCGCGCACATTTCGTTGCATACTAAAATTTCAATTTACAACTAACTTCATGGTCTCTCATGATGTGTGCGTAACTTCCATTACAATAAAACGTTTATCCCAAATGCGTCAAAAGAAGTACAACTTCAAAAATAATATATTAATGGGTCATGCCACGCTAAGGGTTAAAAAATGGTGATTAAAAAAATATTAATAAACTACTGTTCATATTTATTACATTTAAACTTTAAACATATATATTTTAAGAATCTGCAGATATCTTTTTAAAACATATTATTAAATAGATGAGATACTGCCATTTTCCCAGACTGCCTTTGAAAAAACGGGTTTTGCGGTGACCGCTCCTATTTGGATTCGGATGCTTTAAAATAAATTTAAAAAAACGGGTTATTATTACACATCGTATACGTAAGTACTTGTTCGGAGGATTTCGAAAAATATTGTCTAAAATTGTCCAAAATGTATTTTTGTCATTGCCAATAATTGCCAATTGTCTAAAAAACTCACTCTCGTTTTAAATCGATTTAAAAAAACATTCTTAAAAAATCCTTTAAGAATAATTTTTTTGATTTACAAAATATTCGAAAAAATTTCTAAAAATTGATTGGATAGTTTTCGAGATATTTTGGTCACCCATCTGGAAAAAACGATTTTGAAAATATGATAAAAAGGATTTCGAGAAAAACGTGTTTCAAGTTAAAAGTATTGTTCACACTGATTAAAATGCTGACTTAAAATTCTTAGAAATCCGTTAATATTGGTTACATCGACATAAAATTTTAAGAGGATATTCTCGAAAAGAAATTTTGACTGAGCATGACCCCTTGAATGATTTTATATATCTTGGTATATACAGAATACGCAAAATGTTTTACATTAATACATTTGAATATTTCTCACGCATGCAAGACCTCTATTTGCCAAAAGCTTCGAACTGAAAGCAAAACGAGGTATATTCACAAAGCATGCGGCAGCGGACGGATTTCTACGAATGGGGAAGGGAAATTATTCGTAGATATGATATATACGAGATGAGGGTGGGACGCACAGATTCTACGTTTTATGCTACGGGAGGGCATCCGTTTGTTTGTCTTATTTGTGGGTCAACTGAACGGAGACCTCAACTCAACGGAAAACTAACACAATCAAACAAAAACAGTACACGTAACCGGATTCAAAAAAGATGTCTCATACATACTCGTATGTACTAAGCAGCACACAGAAGTACTAACATATCAAACAACACAAAAAAAATGGCATAATTGAAGAATATGGGCCTCAAAACCCAAATCTTTCAACGATTTACACTTTGTCCATTGATACTTGGCAGTTAATTCTATTTTATTTTGAAGTCAAGACATTCAACTTTACCATGAATACCTACGAAAGATCGGCTATGGAGCGCGTAATCTTAAATTTAGCCAAAAAAAAGTTTAAATGTTAATATTTATATAATTATGTTCTGTTTTTCTTTGACGCAAAAACTTTGGATCGATTTTTAACTTTTTTCCGTGATTCAATCGAGCTGAAACTTTGCAAGCAGACTCGTGGCGATGAAGAAGAAGATCTATCAAACTTTCGTTAAAAAAAATTAATAATTATAGTATTATTTTGGATTTTTAGAAATTTTTAATGGTTTTTTCATACAACTAACTCAGTTGTATGAAAATATTTCGACGCATCTGGTAGACACTAAACCTGATTATAGAATAATTTTGGATTTTCGGAATTTTTTATTACTCCCTTTTGTAGACCGAAGCCCAACGCGTAGGTTAAGCGCCAAACCAGTTTCCATTAGTAAATGAGAAAGGGAGTAGAATAAAAACTTCGTTTTTATGGGTTAGTTTTTTATTTATGTGGCAGTTACAAATTCACATCAAGAGAAGTTTCTGCCTTGTAAGGCCAAAAAATGATTGATTATTTACGCGAAAATAATTCAATATAGAATGTTGATGTTTGGTACGTTGACTAAGCGATTCTTATTGAACTTTTCTTAAAGTTTGACAAAACACAGTAGTGGGAGTGGGAGGAGCCACGTATGTCGGTGCGCGGGCGATGACATTCTTCGCTTGCGAAAGTCCCGGAATAATTCATTTAAAAAAGTCTCGGACAGATAATATGAAGCAAAAAAACTGAAACATATTTTTACTTTTCAACATTATGTATAGGTTGGACTAGAATCAAGAAGAAAATTTTCAAAATAAAAAAATAGTGAGCGATCGGAGGGAAGTTTTTTGGTGAAATAAAACACTTTACTTCGATCGCTCACTATTTTATTTTCCAATTTTTCTTCTTGATTCTGTTCAACTTATACACAATATTGTACAACGCAAAAATATGTTTGATGTTTTTGCTTCAGATCATCTGTCCGGGACCGCAAGCGAACATAAGTGGCTCTTCCCACTCCACTACTGTGTTTTGTCAATATTCATATATCAATATTCTATACTTAATAATTTTCGCAAAAAAATCGGTAAAAACACTTTTTGGCCCAACAAATCAGAAACCTCCCTCAATGACTGAAAAAACCTCCACCGTCTATGCCCATTCTTTCTCTCCAAATAGGTTGACAACGCAGTTAATTTAGATTATTTATATACCTATTACCCGATAGTGAGAGACTGCGAGTCTCAAAACGGAAGTTTTTTTTTTATTTAGTCGTAAAAAACATTGTAGGTAGGTACATATCATATAAAAATTTAAAAAATATATGAGATTACCTCATATATTATATAAAACATATTGTGTACTAAACAACGAAAAAAAAGTATCGAGACTTGCTTGCTTTCATCACACTTGCTAGCGGTTCATTGAACAATTTGGAAAGTTGAATGGACACTCGTAAAATATTTTTTTATTTTACGCTTCAGGCCATGAAGCCCAATAACAGAAGCGAAATACATCACAAAACACCCAGGCTTGCGTAAATCACATATATTAATTGTGACTTCACCGGGAATCGAATCCGGAACCCTCGGTGTGAGAAGCCAGTGTCATACCCACTAGACTACGATTTGTTTGCGGAAGTCTGAAATCCCACCGACTTCTCGTAGCATTATGTGTACTTCAAAACTTTATTTTATATTTTTCCGTATGAAAGAAGACAACAATCTATTTTTGATTTTATATATCACTACTAGGTGTAGTGTCAAATTACACAAAAAACAATATCTAAGATTGAATGTGAACTAAGAAGACGACGAAAGGAAAAGAACTGTCTGTTGATCATATCTCAACTCAGCATTCGTTAACTTAAGAATCTACAATTTTAGTTGGGTGGAATCGATGGACGTCAAGTTGCGTAAAGTGTTCAATAGACACTCAATAGACTTTTATACATACTTTTAATAAATGTGTGATCAAAATTAATTAGATGTTCGGCAAATTCAGAAAAACCTACATTTGTTAAGCATTTAATGTGCTCTTTTATTCTAATATTTACGTTTCTCGATGTTTTACCAATATAGAAAGCTGGGCAATCATTGCAGCTGAGTGTATGAATACCAAAATGGTTTAATATCTTGTCTTTAGAGTTACTTAATAATTTGCCTAAATTATTACTGGTATAAAATGCTGGCTTTATCTCTTTAGGGAGTTTAGTCGTGCTTAATATCGAAAAATTATTTATAAAAAGAATTCTACGATATAACTATTTTCTTTTCTTACCGTGTATTTATGTCTTCCTACTGGATGACCAAATAAATATATAAAAATATTTTAAAAAGCATTATCTAATATTAATGTAAAAAATCCAATACTTTTTCCAAGACATTTAAAACACAGAAACACACACAAATGCCGTTATTTGAAAACTTCTAACGCCATTTTTTCCAATACAAAAAACCAACAAACCGAAACATTTTTTCCGAAACATGAATTCTTTTAAAAAACGTTCCCGAAACACGCCTGGTGTCGGTCTGGCAGACAATGTTATAAGACGCCTCCTGCCATGCCCATACAAAGAATGGTCAATGGAAGAAGAGCAATGCAGGTAAATCGTCCGCCTCCCCACATCTACATCAGAGGTTAAATAATTTCAAGCGTCAAACCCTAGGGCGTAAAAAGACATAATGAATAAATTAAATACAGCGACGTACGGAGGTGAAATTTTTACGAGGGTGACTTTACGTGGCTACACCCTGGGCTATTTATTCTAAGGCGTCCAGCGGCATCCAACTTTGCAGAGTGAAATATCACTCTGCGTGTGGTCCTAAAAGCAGGGGTAAAAAATATAAAATTTAATTAATTAATTAATTAATAATATAATACGATATACTTACATATCGATGGCTTAATAAATCAAAAAACCTATATATACAAAGTTAAAAATACTTTTTTAGTTTGCACGTATGCAGATGTAGGTACTTAGAATAAAAGGTTCTATTGGTAATGAAAATATTTTATTTCCAAGAGTTGAACGAAACTATACCGTGAAGAATTGTAAGAAAGGAGGATAAATGTAAAACTGTGAAAGAAGACTAATAATAATAAATGACTTGACCTCTTTTCATTATTGTATTAACATAATCTTAAAAATTTTATGATTAAAAAAAACTGAACCCGTCTGATAAGATATCTGTCTGCAGGTTCATTAATATAATAAATATACATTATATTAATAAAAATAGTTCTAAAGATTTCATGGCCATTCGGAATCTTTTGGCATGAGATGTTTAGCATATTTTGCTGTGTTTCTACGACCCGTTTCCGGCTTAAGTTTCGGATCCCATTTGCAGCGTCTATATCAGGGATGGTTTGCTGTTATGAGTGTGTCAGTTCATATAAAACTAACAATGTATGGAACAAACACATAAAACAAGACAACTCGTCAAAATAAGTCTAAACGTCATCAACACTCCTATAACATCTCAGAAAACTTAAACTGGTTTGAGTTTTCTGAGATGTTATATGATTTCTTCTGGAAGAAAAGTATAATATTTGAAAACGAATAAAAGCGAATAACTAATCCTCAAGTAAAAATTAAAACATTTAAAAAAAAAAAAATCAGGAAAAGGGGATATATTTGCGGGAATCTCATATATAAGACACCGGAATGGTATTCCGGTTTGCTTCTGTCCATATTGAGACCTATATAAAAGTATAAATTAGAAGCCAGCGACCGCCAGACTTACGTTATAGTATCGAACATGAAATATTTTCTCTACATGTACACTACAGTAGGTAAGGTTTGAAAATTATTAAATTTGAGTTCGGGGGATTTTGGCAGATAACAAATCTTACAGGTTCAAAAATATTTGTAAGTAAAACGTAAAAATAATAAAAAATTTAACATGTTTAACGGGACATTATTAAACACTCGTTTAAATCTTTGCCGGACGATTTTCGCGGGTCAATTCTTCCGCCAGATGCTTTGAGGCTTTACAAATAATCATGGCATTTACGTTAAAGTAACAAATATGAACTTTATACATTTTATTCGGGTCACTATTTAACAATATTGCCTAATACCTTATATTTTAAAGTTTTACTTATACTTCTGTACTTGTATTATCTGCTTTCTGCCAAAATTCCCTAACTCAAATTTCAAAATATCCGAATCATCTTAGCTACTAGAGTGTACAAGTACAGAAAACATTTCAAGTTTGATACTATAAGTCTGACTCCCACGCCAGTAGTGTGAGGGTGAGTAAATTTATCTTTTTGAGCCACATAAGGCACGCTCCCGACAGAACAGGGTGTAATCCCAGATTGTTAACAAGACGAATCATTATCTTTTGCATTGAATGAGTAGATCAAGCTGGTTTGGTTCTCTCCCCCATTCCTGCTGAGTTATGGCTGCCTCTCTCCGCCTCTCGTGTGCTTCCCAGTGGGAAAAGAGCCCCATTCGAGACACACCCCCTCCCACATACGTCACATACCTACGAAGCGGTCCTGTCCCGTTGGCACATGGTCGCGGCTCGCTGCCCAAAGTCATTGTCTATGTTAGTTCGTAACATCTCTATTAGATCATTATATGTGTGAATCTCGGCAGTACAGTGGCAAGTATTTTTTTGTTAAGCTACTATAGGCCGTACTGTAAGGAAAAATGTCACAAAAAAACCCCAGGCTTGAATTAATCACATAAATGTATTGTGACCTCACCGAGAATCGAACCCGGAACCCTCGGTATGGGATCATAAATCAGTTGATCTGAATTAAATCAATATACCATTACAATCAGCTTTACCTGGCAAATTAAATTAATACAAATTCTTCACTAAAAACAGCAAATACAATTACACAATTTTATCCCGACAAAGGGGCTATGGGTTCTGAAACATGTTCATATTTTTCAATACAAAAGTGGTGAAAACAAAGTTCATTTTTATTAATTATATTTATACAGATTCATTTGGTTTAAACAGCTATATTTTTGGTAACACCAACCGGTTTCGGAACCACTGTTTCTTCTTCGGGGTAAGATACAAACTAAACGTTACAAATTATGAGCAATTATATTTATTGGCAACTTTTTTGTGCGCCACTACCATAAGTATAATTTTAATGCTCAACATTATTTTAATGTCTGTTTTGGGTGTATTTCAAACCATTTATATATTTATTATTTCCATTTTAATGTTCACTAGTAAAAAAAAATACGATCTTAACGCTTTCCTGTAAAGTAACAGATTTGTACATAGAGTGGGTACTTTGCGTAAGGCACGTAAGTCGATATTTTCAAAAAATATGCACTTTTTATGTTTGAAAATAATTGTACGGAAAATGTACATCCCTTCTTCCATTCTGACAGCCTTTTTAGCGAAACAACAATGGTAATGGCGCGCACACAAAATTAGCCCCGCACCCCGGGGGGCGCCAGGCAGCTAAGATCCATATTCGTCATCCCGCTTTTTCATCAACGCTGTCACTTTGCGACATGGTTGGCAGTGGCGTGCGCCCACGCGAGGCGAATCTGCGGGGAGCTAATTGGGGCGACTTGCCGCCCATCTGCCGACAGTGCAGGGGCCGCCCGAGACTGAGACAATGGTCTGCCGGTTTTATAGCGCCGGTTTGAGGTAAGCAAAGTTTTACAATTCACCCATTTATCGCGATCCACAACCCTAATTTAACTCGCGGCATGAAAGCGCAGGCTCGAGTTGTCCATTGTTAGCGGCGAATGTACAAGGCTTTCATGAAAGCATTACGGACGATAATTAATTTAAGAACTAGAGATAGGTAAACGTTTTTGAATTGATTTACAGCCCTCCATTCAGAATTAAGAGTTTTCAAATTATTTTACGGAGAATGATAAAAAAAAGGTTACAATAATAGTCTTATGTTAGAAATGTTTGAAATGAGTAAAGCGGGCAAAATTAATGAAATATCAAAAATAGCCAATAAAATTTAACTAACGATATTTAACCATACCTGTCATATTATTTAATTAATAAAAATGTTTTTTGCATTCACACTTACATATTAAAATATCAACAAGTTACAGTGCTAATGGTCCCTTCGTCAGGATACAATATACACAAACTAACAAATTATAAATAAAAATCGATGGATAGACAGCAAAAATATGGAAAATGAATAATAATTAAGTAAAAAGGACCTGGTTATTTATAATATTCAATTTACTTCAAGACTTTTTCTTATTTCCAAAATTTTTAATTTATCGAACTGTAATTCTGTTTAATTTGTGTGTAAAATTTGTAAAGACTTTTCCATAGCCGAAAGATGATTCGCAAATTTGGAATAATTATTGCTACTTAAACACCTTAATATATTAATAAATTAAAAACTTTTCATAATAGTTTGTACATTGAGATGTAACCGAATACGAGTGCTCTCAACAGCCCTAAATTTGGCAAATAAAAATAGCTTCTTTCGATTTGCGCGGTTGGCAGCGCGCGCGCATGGGTACCAGTTGTTTTTGCCTTGCGGCGCCATTGTAATAGAAAAAATCTAGAGTTGACAGCCCGCGAGATCACCGCTCCAAATACGGGCCCAAGGGGTTCGCGAAATGGCGACCTTGGTAAGTTTTTATCGAAATTAAAGGTGATGCGATACAGCAATAATCGTCCGTGGTCTTTGTTTTTTGTGCGGGTGTCTAATATAAATCTTTTTAGGGCCCGTAGAAGCGTCCTTTTTCTGCCCGCGTGACGGCCTAAGCAGGCCGTATGCGTGATGTTATCGATGCCTGAGATGAAGCGGCGTCTTGGGGCGCGTCGGCAGACCACAGGATTGCCGGGATGCTGCCAGTCCAATGCCGCTGAGAACGCCAGTGGGACCCGTTAGCCTCGTTTGAACATCGCCGAGGGAGAGGACCAGGCAGATGGGGTCGCCATCGCTGCCGCACCCCATCCTGTTGACTACCACATCGCAAAAAGGGGGTACAAAATTAATCGCGTGTCGTGACCTGCGCGATATGTTGTGCTACATCCCGGACGAACTTTAATGTTAATAACCCAGCATAGAATCAGTGTCTGTTTGTAAATTGTGCGTCGCCTTTCATTTTGTTTTAAGATCCCGCCTGGCGCCGGCGTTACCAGGGCCGTTCGCCAGAGCTAGTTATTTTCTTTCTAAACCAAATTTTTATGTTTTTTTCCTTGTATGAGATGATTTCATAAGTTTTTTATTTGTAATTCAATTCCTACACGGTCCGTGGGCCGCGATGCCTAGGGGCACGCGCCTCTCATTTTATATTAAATTTTATATAAAATTTTACTAGTTTATACTTTTATTGAGTCAAGGTGATGAATTATAATGTTGTTCTTTCATAGATGACCGTCTTTGATTTTTGTAATTCCTTCCGGAGTGGTCAGGTATCTACACTTACACTACACACACACACACACACACACACCGACACACCCTCCAGCAATGACCAGCACCTGGAACTCCATGAGAAGCACGCACCATGCCTGAGATGTCTCGTGACCGTCTGAATTAGCTGGTGGATGCACGGCAAGTATGGGTGGACTGGCGCTCTATCCGCCAGTGCCGTAGCAACATATGGGAGTATGTATACAGTGAAGTACCTATGCTCATTTTATTAACGGTTTTTAAAAACGATTTTTGTAATGAAAAAATAATAATAATATTATTATAGCTAGACCGCAATCAAAAGAACGTGCCCAAACGTTCTTTCTTTGCCGTACGCAGAAAAGGCGTGGTATATCAGTTCAAATTCAACGTTTCGAATAAAGTTTAGGCAAAAACCCAGTTTACACGGTGTTACGAACGTGAAAATTATTATTATTGTAGTGAAAAATATTTTTTCCATGAAACTTCCAAAACATTATATTATTATTATTATTTGATAATTAAGTTTATTATTTTCTAGAAACTTCCAAGCACATTTTTTCATAATATTCTATATGTTTGAATTTTTGCCTATATATGACGTTTTCAAATATTTTGTGTTCAGTTCTTCCGAATAATCCAAAATTTTATCATCTGATGAGTTTTGATTTTTAATCATTTAAATCGAAAAGATTAACGGAAACTTGTACAAGAAAATATACAGTGTTTATACTAACACACGATAAAATATTTTTTTTCAAATGTATTAACCAACCACGTCTCATTCCCGTCGTTCTGGAAAGCCTTTACACGGACAAGCGAGGGAAATTGTTTTTAATGATGCTGAACACTTAAAGTTATTAAAAATTAAATATAAACTGGACTACAATGGTCTTAATTCAGCAAGTGAGGCAACTGGTATAGTTTCCACCATCCAGAGAATATTACGCGAAGGGAAGAGTTCAAAAACAATGGGAGGTCGTGCATTATTTTCAAGTTCGGAGAAGAAATCAGTTTCACACAGGAAGAAAATTATTCCTGACGATTTTTGTAAAGGGGCAATAAATACGTCGAAATTTTATGAATTTTACACACTGAAAAAAGTGATTCGGACTGTGATAAAAATCCAGGTGGCGTTAAACGATTCCGATATTTTAGAAAGCGGGAGAGAATATTTGGAAAACTGCTCATTCAACTTGATTTTCGTTGGAAGAAATGTCAATCAAGGCCTAAAATGCTTATCGAAAGATTGCAAATAGTTTCTTAGAGAGACCGCTTTTTGGAAACTCTTTCAAAATATAAAAGGGAAGAACAGCCAATAATATACGTAGATGAAACATATGTTAATGCTGGACACCGAAAAAGGGGTACTGCAATTAATAGGAAAAGGTTCTCGATTAATAATCATGAATACAGGGGGAGAATTTTTATTTGTACCAGAAGCTTTGTTGATTTTTAAATCAAAGCAAAAAAATGGTGATTATCACGACGATATGAACTTTCATAACTTTAGTGAATGGATTACGGAGAAATTGCTGTCAAACATACCTGCCAGAAGTCTCGTGATGGATAACGCCAGATACCATTCTGTGCAATTAAATAATAAACCATCAGACGTTGATCTTAAATAACATATCAAGTACCGGCAAACCACATACAAAATATTATTTGAAAAAAAAATTACAAAAACCGACTTAATTTTAATTGTAAAAAACGATATTGTAAAAAATGATATTGATAAAAACCTATTGAAAAACGATACAAAATAGACGATATTGTAAAATCACATGGTCTTGATGTTTGACGACTTCCACCTTAACATGCGGATTTAAATCCCATAGAACTAGTTTGGGGTTATATTAAAGGTAGATTGGCTGATGAATCAATCAACACGGAGTGTTTAGCTGAAAAACAGAAAATACTTGAAGATTTATTTAAAAATTACAATCCAGAAAAATGGAAAAAATGTTGCAGGTATGTAAGAACAATTGAAGAAGCTTATAAAAGTAGTAATCTGAGAAAGGACTCATCTATTTTATTTTATTTTATTTTCATTTATTGGTTTTCTTACAGCCATATAATTAATCAATCTTGAAAAAAACAATAATTGATGTACAGAGTTTTGGGCCAATTACAAGAAAACACATATATACAATCGATAAAAAATAAGAAAAAACATGTCCAATAGTGAGTTTGTGTGAGTGTGTGTATTTGTGTGTTTATTTATTTATTTTGTTTTGGGAAAAGTTAACAGCAAAACAATCTTAAAAATTTTCCACTGAATTTAAAAATTTAATTTAACATACATTAATAGCGAATGGGGGAGGGGAATGTGGGACGGGAGTAGAAGGGAAGATATAATGTACAAATTAGTTTGGGTGCGGTAGTGTAGATATTGTTTGTTTTATGTTTCTTATTGTTGCGTTGAAAATGTCAATGTGGTGATAGTTTGTGTTAAATGAATTTGTGGATCTGTACATACTATGGATAATTTGATTACACATCTATGGATAATTTGATTACAAACGTTGCTTCGGAGTCGGATGACAGCAGTGAAGATTAAAGCAGTGATTCCGAAGTGTGGTTTTTGTTTACGGGTTTGATTGAATGTTTATTTTGTTGCACTGTCTTAATGTAAAATAAAAATATGTGTATTGTTACAATGCAAAAAATGAACACAAAATAAGTATTTATAGTAAGTAACTAATCTTTTTTTAAACAAAAAAATATATATTTATTTGGAATATCATATTGAGGCTTATAATACAGGCTGGCCAGGCCACTTTCCCCCCGCTTTCTTCATACCGGACAACGTTAGGGAATGATCTTTTGAATGTGATAGACCTACAGCACAGTATACTAAGAACAGTAATACGTCTTCATACAAACTGGCCGCTACCCATTAGAATGTGTGCGTGCGTGCTCGGCGCCGTACTGTGACGCAAACATTGACAGAATATGGGGGCACAAGGCAGCGCCAGTAAGGGCCGTGCCTTCGGTGCCATTCGCGCTCGCAGCCGCCGCTTTAGAAAAAAAATGCGCTTCGTGAAAAAAATGTATTTTTTTATGTTTGTGGTGCTTTGCTAAAAAGGTGTGTTGATTGATTATCACAAAGTCTGTGAGTTTTTAAAAGTTTACGTTGATGTTAATCAGCGTTCTTGCAATTTCAGTGCAGAAACTAGGTATACTAATTACATAAATTTTCGGGTTTCGTGTCTACGTTATGCGTCGGAATCTCAGACGTTACGAGTTAAAAGAAAAGGAGTAAAAATAAAGTGACATCCCTAGCGTCAATGCAAGAGTAGGCTAATAACTCGCCGACAGGCCGGAGATAAACTACTGTTCTGGGTATATTGTGCCTATAGAATGATTTTTTTTCACCCCAATGAAGGAATTGGCTGTTTTCAAAACCAGTTGGTTGAATGTATAAACTCAAGTGGTCAAACAATGCCGATTATAAATTTAATTTAAATAATAATAACCACAATGTTACATATGCAGTAAATACGACAAACTAGAAACCTTCTGTACATCATATGACAGACACAAATAAGGACCGATGTTTGATCAGTAGTAATTACTAACATTACTGATCAAACGACCGGCTCTTTGAATCCTTCACATAACGTGCAATGATTTTAGATGATAAGAATTGATATCGCATACTCACTTGCTGAACTCCACACCATATTTTCGATCTATAAAAATAAAATACTCTCACTAAAATACTGTGATAAGTTTTTATGACTAACCTTTATTTAGTTCACCATATGAAACAAAAGAGAACTGCCATAAAATTCTTCCATAACTTTCTAAATAATAAAGTTGAATATTTCTACAACCACCTCGCCCCTTAGCGAAGTATTATATTCCTTTAAGCATCCGGTCATATTCGAAAAGCCATCAAATTTATCTAAAATTTCATACTGAAAACAAAACTATAAATCTAAGAATGATAACTGTGAAATGTAGGCAAAAAATAACCCTTGTAATTTTATTTTCCAAGAGATTCATCAGAAATAGGTATCTCAGGAATGTATATGTATGGTGAATGGAAGCGTGAGACATTGGCTGTTGAGAAAAATATTGAACGTGAAGATACGAATCTAATCTTGATTATTTAAAAACAAAATTTTTTTCAAACGGGCTTTTAAATTTTTTGAGAAAAAAATTTCGCTTGTATAATTTTCAGTTTATGAAAACAGACAGCCCACATAAGTGGATTCGATATAAACATGTTTATTTCGATTTAGGTTTTATGATAGTCAAAATGTATATTGGTGAAAGGCGTAAAATATAATCAATAATATAAAGTATATCTTCTTTATCTTATACATATTCCTAAAGGGGAATACCTACCTAGAAAGTTCGAAAAAATCGATTTTTAATTTTTTGCATTTTCTTAAAGCTTTTCTCTCCAGACATTTTTCTTAAAAATGCAATTTTCAATTTGTTACAATTTCAGCGAAAATTGGAAAAAATAATAAAGTGATCGCTAACAGAGTAGCAGCCAGTCGGGCCAGTTAGAAAATATCGAAAGAAGGACGACTACGGCGTCGTCAACAAAATTTAGATGGTATGGGGATTTTAAGCAAGGTGGAGGATTACGGACCTGGAATCGAAGTTGAAAAATTTCCCGATTCATTCATTGCTCAATTTTCAAACGAGTTTTACTCGAAACCATGTTTTAAGAATCGGTGACCAAAATATCTCGACAACCACTGAACCGATAAACTTTAAATTTTTTGTGATTATTCTACACTATACACATATATCGTGACTATACATTATTATCTAGTCATTGTCGTAGGATTTTTTTTAAGTAACCTATTTTTTTTATCGTCATAGTAAACCCGAATTTTTCCATAAAAATCGCTATTTTAAATTCAAATGCCCGCCATTTTGTCAAAATATGATATTTTCAAAAAATCTTACGCCAAAAACTAATTATAGAGTCAATTTTAATAATATTTTTGTTTTATTTTATTCTGATGATTACCTACAGATGAAATGGGAGTGGTCACCGTGGAGGAGCTTTTATTCCGGCAGTCGACAGAATCTAAGAATACTCCGCCGTTATTAAATATTTTTTTATGAAAAATGTTTAACACGTTCTTAAAAGTGTAAACTTTTATGTATAAATAATATCAATACCCATTATACATTTAGGTTTCTTTAAAAAAATTCACAAAAATTGCTTTTTTTCGCGCTTCACAGGTAGGTATTCCCCCTTAAGTTATTAAAATTGTTCTTACTTAGTGATGAAATGGTTCAATTAAATTAGACACAACTTATCCTTAACTGTATTCACTATTATAAGTAATTATGATATATTTAAACATATTACTTTGTCAGATAATTTTTTTGATGATTACAGATGAATTTTTACCATTTGGACTCAACACAATTTCAATAAATTAAACACTCTTGAAAACAGGCGCATATTGTCAAATCAATCCTTCCTTTTCTAAATAATTCATAACCTTATTGATTTTCCTGAAATCACCAGCTTAAGTTGAATTAGGCGCAATCCGTTAAATCAATCTTTAAAATTGTTTTACCTGTCATTCATATCAAATTCATATCATATCAAATAGCTTATCTATAATTATGTATTATATGTGTCATTCTTTGATTGTGGGAGACATTTGATTATTTTTTCTGTAATACCGAGCAATTATGTTTCCCTGAAGGGTGCCGAATAAATAAATACTTTTTTGGCGTTATTGTGATACTATTGATATAAGTATTTTGATTAAAAGTGTATATTAATACAAAAATACGACCAATAAGATTTTAACTTACAAATACGACTAACAAAAACATTTTACAACATTTCTTAAAATTCATCCTTTAAATACATTTTCATAATTGTGTACTTGCATCATAATTATTCGTCAAAAAATAACATGCTAATAAATTTTACTTTACAATTTAGATAAGGCTATTAAGTAACACCCGCCCATATCCTCGGTAGCATTAAGGTAGGAAAATTTTACCCTGAATGCGCCAAAAGAAGATAACTTCAAAAATATTGATCCGCCGTGGCCTTAAATTTAATTTACGAATGAGAACTATACGTGTCACCTGCATTTTATATGGAGTAGAAACAAACATTCTCTGAAACAATGCTTAATTGACAGGAAATATTTTAGATGGAGCTTTACATAAGGCTTCTAAGAACAAGCTCAATTAAAATGATAACAGATGACAGTGATATCATCCGAATGCAAATGGAAAAAGAAAACCTTAAAACATGGAAATTGCAATATAATTGCTCGTATATCAAAAAAAAATCAAATCTTGTTCGAGGATCATTCGAGGTAAAATTGCGGACAGAAGAAGCTCTGGAAAATGAAGGATATCTGTCTAATGGTTCGGGAAATCATAACGATCGCCAGCATAATCGCTAACCTTTCCACTAAAAGAAGAAATACTGACGAGGTTCAATACCATTCCCTAATAATAATAATAATATTTATAAGTTAATCCTGCGTAACCAGATTGCCAGACCTGGTCCGCCACAAGTAACAAAATTACAAAAGTTGCATAATAATTATACTTGTGAAGCAAAGGAAAAGAATGATATAAAGTGAATCGTTTGAATCGAAATGGATCGCGAAAACATTGCAAATAGCCCATCATAAACTAGTAAGCAGAACCGAATAAATGTAATTTAATATAATTTCTGCAATTATTTCACGTTTACTATTAATACACCAGTGCCTATCTACCCACTCAGTTCTCACTGAACCATATCAAATAATTGTAGGCTTCCCATCTCGCCACCTCTGTTTTAATGCTAACTTTTATTATAACTCTTTTTAAACAGTTAATTAATTTAGTTGTTTAACAACGGAAGGTTCCAGCACTGACCTGTGAAATATGTTGTGTATTTTGTTTCAAACAATCTGGATTTTAATTAAACAAATTCAGACAGGAAATTAAACAAAATGTTGCCTTTTTTAATAGGATATGTACTTATAGTACAAATGTCGCTTGTATTTGAGTTATTCGTCAACAACGTACGTAAGTCTACAAAATTAAAATTTTATTTTATTCAAAAATAAAACTGAATTTATTGTATTAAAGATTTTCTGGTACTAAATACAAAACTCAAGCAAGTTTTTCTGTATCAAAAATATCTTTCACATGCTTTTATTTAACTCTCTTTGGCTGCTTGTTGTGGAGGAATATTGTAATTGATTTTTCACAACTTCCCTACTAGGTAGTGCATTGAAACTTTCAACATTCACGTAAATCGGATGACTTTACGTTATTAAATCATTTTAGACTTGAGTGGATTATTTTTCGATTAAAATTAATAATTTTCAATAGTCATTGGATAATAAATATCTACATGGCTTCGAGATCCATCAATATTAGTGTAAAAAAATGTTCCGATTTCGAATTTATTAATTTTTGTCAGCAGATTCATATTTGACATTAGGCGTCGGCGTCGGAACAAAATGTCAAATTAGATAAATTAAGGTTATGTTGAATTTAGATTTCTAATATCTCAGGATACTTACTTAGACAACAAAAAGAACATTCAACCTAATTTGTGCCACGGGTTCAAAGAGTGTTGATGCGTAATATACGATGTACTTTCTGCATTAGCCTCTCACAGTCATGTGCCATTCTTTCATCTTCTTGCGGTGAAACTGTTACCCCATATTAAAAACATTCAACAACAAACACGTCTTCAATTTTTTTGATTCACTTTTTTTTTTTTTTAATTTATGGTACAAATACAGTTCTTATATATACATATCAGATTAAACATTTTTTTTTTAAATACTTGGTAGTCATGTAGACCTCATCAGTAAAGAGAAACTCTTGAGTCTGATGAGGGAGCCACAGTTCCTATTCCTTGTTTCTTAATTATTTTTAGAGTAAAATGTAACCGTATTTTTAGATTAATTGTGATATTTTTAAAATTAATGAAATAAATGGGATAAAATGTCATTAAATAAAAAATGACAAAATTTGATTATGTCAATTGACCACCTCGTTGGCGTTCGCCTGATTTAAGGCTACGTAAAGCAAATTGTCTACAGTAATAAGACAACATCAATTCAAAATCAGCTGAAATACAATAAAGTCGTCAAGAAATGACGACTTTATTGTATTTCAGATGTAACATAAATTTTACGTAAACAAACTGAAAGATTTTACAATCATTTTAATGAATGAAGGATAATCGTTTACTTTGTAATATTATTGAGAGAAAAAAAAAACATCTCACAAGGCCATTCAGTCATAAAAGACCCACAAAGTGGAGAAATTTTCTTTATTTTTTAAACATCGTAGGTTTGATAATTTATTAATTGATTAAATAATTTATTTTGTTCCATATATTCAAGAACACATTCATATTTGTGAAGTTGTAATTTTTCAGAACAAAGTTCTGTGAAATATTTAATAACCAAATTAATTAATCAATTAGGAAGACATACAGAAAAATCTAATTCACGAAAAAATATTAGGTTACTACTGAGATTCGAACCCAGGTCACCTCCTTTCCGGGGCCGGTGCTCTGACCACTAAGCTATAGCAACCCTCTATGTTTCCGTGAATATATCGACCTTATATGTAGTTCTTATTTTTATTAATATAATATTTTGTTCCATTTTAAGAAGATATCTATATTTGAAATATATGGAGCTGATCAATAAATTTAAAAGTGAAATATTTCCAAAAATATGTGATAAAAAACGCAAGAAAATATACCAGAAAAAATTGTGAAATTTTCTCACTTTGCCAGACGATCGACTTAAGAGTTAAATTAATTATAAAAATGTCAAAAGATTTTAAAAAAGTTGTAAAAAATATCAAAAGATTCAAAAACAACATCAAACTGCTACCTAAAAAAGATCTTGTAAAAATCCTCTGTCGGAGAGAACCAATACATAAGATGTCGACATAAAAGGTTAACCACAGTTCACACTGGCCGCCACCCTTTAAGATTGGTTTTCCACTCTTGTCTCAGCAACGAAGGTCGCTAAGGGCTCAGATAAGATAATGGGATAGGAATGACGTCAAAAAGACGAATGACAAAACGCCGAAGGCGGATAAGGAACAAGCGGTGCGTACGTATGAAAGAATTTCCAATTTTTCATGGAAAAGAATATTATTAAGATATTTTAAAAATGATAAAGCTCCCCGCGCCAGTTCGAGGAGTGCCTTGAATTGGAAAATAAAATTATATTCTACGGTCAAATAATATTTAGTTTTACGGTGCGCGACTTGGCTAAAGTTTTGCAGCCGGAAGTTTGTGAAACTGTTAGTTATGTATTAGGTGGCAGAGATAGTTTTCGGTTAGTGACCGTAGTTTGGGCATATTTTAAATTATAAAAGACGCTTCACAAATGTGCAAAGTAAAATAAGTAACAGATATAACCACTGGTTTACCATATAAACGGATCACGTTATTGTTTTCTTTTTAACCAAAAATAAGTGTTTACTTTGTGTATTAACATGTGAACGTATTGTACATTTATTATCATCAGTAGTTGTCAAACTACTGTTGGATGAAGGCTGACTGTGTCACTCTCCTATTTCGTCTAAACCTCGAGACTTCGGGAATCTTCTAGGGTTTTTTTTGTCTCTTGAATATGAATCACGAATCGATTATTCTTCGTATATCGATTATTTCTGCGACTTGTAATTCAGCTCGTCGATTGCCATTTAGTGTCACTCTCCTATTTCGTCTAAACCTCGAGATTTTTCTAGGTTTTTTTTTCTCTTGGATATAAATCGCGAATTGATTATTCTTTGTTTATCGATTATTTCTGAGACTTGTAATATTAATTATAGTAATATAAATAAGTAACGGCTCGTCGATTGCCATTTAGTGTCACTCTACTATTGCGTCTAAACCTCGAGACTTCGGGAATCTTCTAGGGTTTTTTTTGTCTCTTGAATATGAATCACGAATCGATTATTCTTCGTATATCGATTATTTCTGCGACTTGTAATTCAGCTCGTCGATTGCCATTTAGTGTCACTCTCCTATTTCGTCTAAACCTCGAGACTTTGGGAATCTTCTAGGTTTTTTTTTTGTCTCTTGGATATGAATCACGAATCGATTATTCTTCGTCTATCAATTATTTCTGCGACTTGTTATGCAGCTCGTCGATTGCCATTTATTACGTCTAAACCTCGAGACTTTGGAAATCTTCTAGGTATTTTTTTTTGTCTCTTGGATATGAATTACGAATATTCTTCGTATATCGATTATTTCTGCGTCTTGTGACACGGCTCGTCGAATGCCATTTACAATTTTTCGGAACGTAATCTTGTTCCTTCGTTTAAACCATGTAATTCTTTTTTTGCCTCTTCTAGTGGCTCAATATTTTTTCGCACTACAATCTTTATATTCCATGACAATATTCATTCTAATATTAATGAAATATTGTGATGATTCTCACAATATTTCATTAATATTAGAATGATTAAAATATTGCATTGATCGAAAACTTCTAATCGTTTTTGAAATTAGGAAGAGAATTTGCTTAAATACTTGATGTTTCATAGAATACTAGTTCTCATTAAACCATTTTCAAGTGAATGTAATGCTGGCTGTAGTGTGGTAGATAGAATAAAGAAAAGAGTGCTGAGATGGTTTGGCCGTGTAGAGCATATGAGTGAGAAAAAGATGGTTAAGAAAATATATGAGGCGAGTGTTGAAGGCAACAGGAATAGAGGACGTCCGCAAAAGACCTGTCACAATCACATATTGTTACCACTTGATACCACTTGTATTGGAGGTTGATCCTGTTAAAAGCATCAACAACCGTAGAACATGTAAGAGAAAATGCATGAATGTACCCCTGCGGCGTAGAGAGAGAGACAGGATGCCATATTCTCTACTCTCAGCCATCCCTTACGATGAAACAGCGTGACGGTTAGTTAGTTAGTTATATAAAAAATAATATTTCATGTAATTTTATTTGTGTGGCTTTTTTAAATTCATGTTTTCTTTATTATTTTTATATTATATGAGAGAAGTTCTATTAAAAAATATACAAATGCCTGAAGAAATTAAAAATAATATTTATTATAATTGAGTTTATTTTAATTTTCATTAAAAATAAACATGTAGTTCTACAAAAAAACACAAATATCATAAATAGATAAAGATAGTTCTCTACCACTGTTTCCATTCACTTCGCCGTAATTTTCTAAACTAATATATTAAAAACAGTTTTAAACGAATGTCATATGTTCTGTGAACTTATTTGCTTTCTCTGTAACTACTTTTTCCAGCTTTCGGTGAAGTCCAAAGTCGGTGAAGCGTTCAAGAAACATGGTGGCAGCGCAGAGAGCGAATTGCCGAGTTTTGTGTTATAACGAAACATAAATCAAACAAGAAAAACTATCGTACGCCCCGTAGATGGTTACTGAATCTCATTATTAAAAATTTATTTAGCTAATTTGTACGGTGAAATAATAAATTGACTGCCGGGAACCGGTTGCTTCGCGAAGCTTAGCGACTAATGCCAGAATTTCACTTGAATATTAATAGCTAGGGCTACGAAGACGTAACACATTAATATGAACGCTGTAATCCCGGCTTAGCTTCTTAGCGAAATGACAGTTTTGAGAAAACAAATACGCATAGTAAATACGAACTATATATTTCAAATGTTCACTGAAAATCATTAAGTTTCAGTACGTAGATTTAGAAAACAAATGATCCGCAGTTTCATAGAACACTAGTTGACTCCGCAAAGTTTTGTAAAGTCTGTGGTCCCGCGGTCTTGTTCCTCTCAGGGGTGTTAGAACAAGGAAGATGAACTCGTCAAGACCGAAAACTATTTGATCATTTGGCAAATAGCGTACGTAGCGGGTGTCTTCTAGCGTAAACGGTTCGCTATTATAAATTTTATATATATATTCACGTACCTAAAATAACACACTTATTATATCTTTTTATCTTTAAAACAGAAAATGATTAAGAATAATAGCAAAATTATTTTAAACGAAAAAAATTTTTTTCAGTTCATTTATCTTGATCTTGATACATGTCAGTAGGAAAGGGAGCCGCTCACCTCACTAGGAAGAACCTGTGCCGATGATGAGCAGCCTGTAATATAGTGAGAACTTATCCGAAGTGTCAAAATATTGAATTAAAGCCAATAGTTAGATACTCTGTGATGGTAAAACATTAACATTTGACAGATAGATATCTTGATACTTCTCGTAAAAATTTTAGGCGTTCATAAATATTTTCTATATATATTTTTCAATGTCAATATCAATGTCAATAAAAATCACCATCGTAACAATCTCGTTATCCTAATAATTGGGAGGTAATTCGAGCGAGGTAGTGTCAGGTAAAGCTGAAAGTTCCTTATTTTATAAGATTGATTTTCTGAATGCGTAGATTGACACATTTTGCTTAAATGTTTGTGTACTTCGAATTAAATATGCTAGAAATATTCAATTTCAGTAAAGATTTAAATACAAAGACCACGCATCAATATTCCTTCTATTCTCAAACATAGCTAAAAGCATGTACTATGAAACCACCGACCACCAGATCACTCCACCAATAAGCTATTTGTATATGGTTATTATGTCAGTGAAACTGTATTTTTTCCAATGTATTGCCTTTTCGCTAAATTTAGTTAAAAATAACAGAACAAAAATTTCCTTTTAATTTTATAATAAGCCATTCTTCCTGAATAGCTTTTAAAAATTAACGGGGTGTGAATTTTCACGTATGACAAATGGACTGGAAATGTCGTCTGTTAAATCGACGTCGCAAAATTAAGAGTTTACCAGAATTTACATTTAAATATTCTCGCATATTTTTCCCCTTAAATAAGATAATAACAGAAAAAAATCTTTGTTGGGCCTTGCCAAAATCTTTTGAATTCGCATTTACAAGATTTTACAAATAAAAAAAGCCATAAGTTAATCTTATTTTTCTGCAAAAATTAAGATAGAATGATTTCAATAGTATTATTTTCACCATTAAAGCTCTTGTACCGTACTCTAAGACACAAAAAGTACTTCATAAAAAGTATTACATAAGCTATGGATAAACAGGGGTATACTTGCAAGTACCCACTTGATATAAACCCTGGGTATACACGAGTAGGATTCTCTGTATTATAATCATTGTTCGGACTCTGAGTGATTCACGTAAATGGGGAAGCTGTGCGTTTGGCTAGCATTTTTATTTTTCTTGGTAAATTTATAAAATATGGTAGAAAAGTTCTTCCGCCTCTCGCAAACCAGCCCGGCACATAAACACTGCTTAAGCCTGAGTTACACAGGCAGATCCGCTATTGGCTTGGACGTAAAACATGTACAAAAGGCCTCGTTCCGCTGAATAAACTACTCGCAATAGCGCTCATGTGACAACATTTATGTTGGGTGAATCGTAAAACTTGTAAAGTAAGGGCAAAAAAATAATCAATACGTCAGATTAATGAAGGGAAGGAGCGAAGAAATTAACAAAACACGATACCTTGATTTAAGAAAAATACTACATCCAGAAATATCTCAATGGAACAGACGATGAAGCAAAAATATAAGAATAATTATAATAAAAATATTATTATGCACATCCAACCATAAAGTCAACGCTATAAACGTCAAAAATATAAACAGAAATGTTTTTGGAAAAATAGTAAAAACATTAATATGAAATTTATAGTATCTATAACAAAATACAATACGGATCCCTTCAATAATTAGTTCATTAATAAAAAGAAAAACACATTGAATTTTTATATTAATACTTACGTTTTCGCTTCGTACTATACATTTTTTACTTTGTATGCACTATTTATTTTAATTATTTTTGATATATATCTTATTCCTTTATATATCGTACCTATTATGTACCTGCATATGATAATTTCTGTTTATATGTATATCCATATCCCCTTATATTTTACATATCACTTGTACCATTATTTAATATACGTATACTTATATGGATTATGTGGGAATGCACTAACCTTCCCAGATACTGGAATGAAGACATAAATAAAACCACTATTTATTAAATTATCAACATGTTACGGGACCAATGGTCCGTTAGGATACTTCGTATATTATGTTGCATAGGCGACCTAACTCCGATGAATGAATAATAGAAAGTGAAGGGACTATTGCCATTGAAACATGTTGATAATTCAATAAATAGTGGTTTTATACAAAGTGTTTTCTTTTAATTCACACAATAACGCTACCAGATTATTTTCCTGTTATTGGAGAAGTAAGTAATTATTGATTCATAATCAATACATAAGAGAACCCGCCTCTAATTTCCTTTGTGGCTCCTTGTAAAAAATAGGTACCTCACTGTGTAGGTATCTATGTATTCGATCTCTTATGGATAACATTCGGTAAAGCATCCAATAATATAAAATACAGAAATAAAAGTTTTGTAGGTACTTACAGATTCACACTGAACTCATCCGTAAGGGGGAAAAATTCAATTTAAAAAAATAAAAAATGACCCAAGTGTCCAACTATATTAAGTATTAAATTAATATAATTAAACCTACCAAAAATAATAGATATATGAGCAAGTTGTGTTCCTTTGGACGCTTGTTCCTGTGGATAATGATATTTTATGCTAAATTGCCAACTATCTTTTTACATTTGAAACATATTCGAATATATGTAAATTCATAATTCAGGCAAAACTGAAAATTAAATTCATGATTTAAAATTTTTTTTATGAATCGAATGTTCAAAATTTATCAAAATTTTTAATTTCTAAATATGTGTGTAAAGAACGCTAAAAATCTAGAAGTTCAAAGGCAAATCAAACGACTACTTGGAAATTTAGTGAAACAAATCACTGAAGAGAATTTTTTCTGAAGCAGAAAAAGCTTATTGAACTCTGATGATTGCTTGAGTACAGATGAGCTATTCCGAATATCTCAACAATTTCAATTAAATCAAATTTTAATTTATTTGCACGGCATTTAGTTAATTGTATTTTGTAATAATAATTATAAATGACAAATAATGTATTTTATATAATTTATAAATCATCTGTAATGTTCTATCTAGGAGAACATTACCCATGTCCAGAAGAACATCCACGCATTGTCTCTCTGGACAAAATTGAGGTTTATTCAAAAAAGTTTGTTTCTCACAAATAAATAAGATTTACTGAAATAAAAATCAAAATACCGCGCACTTTTTATTAAGGCTTTTATAATACTAACTTAACAACGGAATTATGTATAGTTTGTATGAAAAAAATTAAGATCGTTGAAAACTGGCAAATGTCCAAAGGGGCACAACTAGCCCTTATACAAAAGTTTTCAATAATCAAAAATAAAAAAAAAAAAACAATAATTCTTTCTTCCATTTTTTTCACAAGACATACACCAACATTTAAAAGTACAACCCAATCTCAGTTTATTTGAATCAATGTATTAAATTCTTTAAAAATTCAATAATCAGAAAAATAACTGACAAGAATAAATTTATATTTGAAATTAAAAAAAATGTTTTTTTTTTAATTTCAATGTGTATGTATACAGACACATAAAATGATTATGGAATATTTGAGAATATCTGTTCTCACTACACCTGTATCTTCCACTCCAATATTATCGTTAATAAAAACAAAATGTTAACCGCTGTCTTACTAAATATATATTTCCTTGTATTGAATCAATGTTTGCATTCAATTTTATTTTATACTAGCTGTAACCCGTCGAAATGCCGGTACTTTTATATGTCGATTCCTATAAAATTTTGGAAAAAAAAAATTTAAAAAAATTACGAAAAAATTTTTTTCGAAATAAAAAAATGCATGTTTATACTTTTTATGAATTTGAAAATTTATCCAATTTAGGCACTTTATTGTCACAAATTCAGACCTACACGAGAGTATACACGAGTCTTTGACTGTTAAAGAGAAGATAGAAAAATATTTTTTCTTATTTTGAATGTTTTATTGTATCACTTTACGTAAACTAATAAATCATAAAAATAAAAATAAAATAAATTTCAAAATTAGATTTCCAGGACTGCGACTATATTACTCATCGCCACGGTCGTGGCCGAGTAGAAAATGAAGAAGTGCTTTGCTTCGAATGTTCCATGCCTACAAGTTGAGGATTGAATCTGTTTAGGTGCGTTTTGTTTGACGTTCAGTAGTATCACCATAAGTATAAGAAAATGATAAAAGTTCTTCGTCTAACAGAATTCATGTTAGGCCTTATATAAAATATACATTTTTTGTTTATAGCGATTGTCCATAATTAATAATTTGAGAAAACTAACAAATTTGAATAAAACACATCGAAAGATAAATTTGATCCATTATATCATTCTGGTACATATAAACTTTATTGCAATTACTGTTCAGCATTTGATATAGTTGAAACAGCACATTGTTTTAGACTAGAATAAAAGAACAAATTTCTCAGAATTCACAAACCATCTACTGGAGATTGGCAACACTTCGATATTTTACCTTAAAAGTATCAATAATAATAATTTCTCAGAATTCACAAATCATCCACTAGAGATGGGCACCACTTTAAAAAGAGAAAATTGCATAGACATTTTACAAATTAATAACACAGTCTTGTGGTTTAATATTTCTCAATACAAGAAATCAAAAAGTCTCTCACTACTGAACCTAATATTAGTAACAAACAATTAAATTTAACGAATAATCCATTTTTAATATATTCCTCATTTTAATGTCTCACTTTCAAACTCAACTCCTCTCTTCCCCAAATGTGTTCCCCCATCTAACATGTGTCTCTTAATTTATGTAAAGTATTGTATGTCTGTCTTGAAGAAGTTGCCATACACTATCGAAACCGTTGAAAGTTTAAAAACAATCAACAAGGTTTGTACATAGTTTGTTAGTTTTCTCGACGGAAAATATACTGATCATGCGATCGCTGAATAAGGTCGCCCATGTAATATAATATTTAATTTGTTCATTCGCTTACGGCATGTACGTGAAAAGGAAACCCATTATACTTTAAGAACATGCATTTTCGAATAAGTTATCGGAAATTTACGAGGGAAGCCGGCAAAGTGTTGGAAAGCTCCGTGCAGTGCACGGCACAGCATACGGGCGGCGAGATGTAGAGGAGAGCTGACGTCATACGTTATTTACAAAAGAAAAGGGAATGGAAATTGGATGTTTCTATTTATTCATGTGCATTCTGCATGCAGTATCGGTGCACTGCAGACCCGGGAATTTTAAGAATATAAAATAGCAATTAATTTAATAAAGTAGACAAGAGTATACAGTATGTCTCATAGCTAGTTAGCTAAGCTTTATAGGCGAATTCCTGCCTTGATAATGAGTCCAAAATATTTAAGCAAACATGACCTTATATCAATAATATATGACTTAGTAAGCATTTTCTTTATATTTCTGACACATTTTTTGCAAAAAGTTGAACTATCGTTAGAGTAATTTATATCGATTATGAAAAATTCATTTTAACTTATATCGATTATGAAAAATTCATTTCATTCAAAAATATGTAAAAATGAATATGATATTAAAATATCGATAGGTAATGAATCAGGAACATACATATATCTTGTTTCCGCTTTTCTCTTTATAAATGAAGGACTTGGGTATAATAAAAAAAAACGAGTTCATTTGACCCAGCAGTAATATGCTTCCCTAGTAGTGTAGAATCGCCCTTCGCTTTGAAAGATCAACGAGAAAGTTCGATTTTCGATATGTAAATATATTTTCTCACGGTATGTGAAAAATTGGGTCAGACCGTCAGGCGTAAGTCCCGTCAGTGTACTTGCATATGTGTGTGAAGCATAACGCGCACATTGCTTGCGCATGTGCTCACGCTCACTACTGCACCGCTACATATATCGATGTTTCAAATAACAGTCACGTGGTGACAAGTTGGTAAGTAAAGGGGAGCTCTGTCTGGTCTGAAAGGGGCGTGGATGGATAATGCGCTGATGATGTCAGGAGAATCGATAAGGTAGTGAATAATTTCGACCTTAGTTTCTGTCTCCGAAGTTCCCTCTCCGAGGAGTTATCGCTGAGAATCCGGGCTGAAACATTTCGATCTCACGTGGTAGATGTAATCCATATATTCTCGAACGTCGTTCTGCTATGCACCGCGATCGGAAAGATCTTTGATGCAAATACTTCTGAGCGCCTTTCAGTGAAATGCCACAAAAGCAACCTGAAATCAGGGACATGCACGGCAAACAAAACAGCTGTACATCACTAAAAAATCTGGGGAAAAATCCATTTGATAATATTTTCGCGGAATGGCATGCTAAAAAGAATTAACGCACCGTCCGAATCCCTTGTAAATGTCATAACACTATCGAAACATCGAGAACGGCCTGTAATAATGTATCGTGATCTTCGGGAAATATCTAGAAAAGTGTAGAAACACCTGGAAAGCCTAGAAGCAACGAAAACGTTCCCCTAAATACTAGAAAAATCTAGGAGCTTCGATAATCCAGTTTTTGGATATAAATACAGAACAAAGTCGCGACGCGGGTTCAGAGTTGTCGTGTTATCAGTTTAAATCAGCCGCAAAGTACGCGCAGGATGACACCTAATGTGGCCAGTCGTCCGACTAGAAAGCTGGTCGGTGAATGCAACGGTGACCCGGAGGTAAGGCGGTGTATCCGTGGGTCACGTAGCAATAGACTACATGGGAAACGGTATATTGCAGATGTCATTAAAAAAGCAACAATTAGTACATCCAGAACCATTCGGCGGATGAGAAATGCGGTAACTCCAAAAACCATAGGATTGACGCCGTACACAGCTGAGGAAGCATTGGCGTTCATTTCTGACCTGAATCTTACCAAGTATCAATATATAGTTCTTCAACAAAGTTCTAAAGAACGAGGGGCAAATATTTATCCTGCATAGGATGCTATTAAAATAAAGAAAAAAGAATGCTACCCAGAAGATTCGGATGTAACAATAAACGACACGCTTTGCGAAGTTGTTGGAACCATCTGATATCGATTAATATATTTATTTACTGATGACTATCTATGTTTAAATAAAATTTGTGTTTTATTTAAATCATTTTAAGTTTTTATTGTTTAAATATATAGTGAGTTGAAATATCTTGTTCAGTTGATGTAATACTTCCACAGTTTTTATGTGATATACCTTTCGAATAAATTAATTAATTCTATAAAAAAGAAGTGTAATATATAACTTCTAATTTTTTTCTTTTTATTGTGCCTAGTATACCTAAAACCGACAAAGAATCAGTATTTCTTAAATTCTGTAAACTCACATATTTTATTTTCTCTTTTAATATATCAAATGCAGTTAATGAAATTATCCGCGGCTGAAAAAGGTTTTATTTAATTAAATGGTTGAATATATATTAGTTTTATTTAAAAATATTTAAAAAATTTTTTACTGCTTTATTTCGGGCGATATTATTTTTTTCTTGCTAGCGCCCCAATTTCGCCCACAGTGCGTCGAAGCGAGCTATTTTAGTTAACCTTTATAATAGTTTAAATGGCTTATATTATTGTAAAGCAACGTAAGGTAAACAATTGTTTCATCTTGTATCTAGTTTCCTCGAAAGATTTTTAATATGGCTCGGAGCTATGTCTAATGATACACTTTTACAGATTCTCAAATTTCACTTACTCATTAAACCTTTTGTTTTCATGTTAATTATTTACTAGCTGTTCGTATTTTGCGTTGAACGGGTTAAGGATTAAGTTGAAAATAAATTTATGAGGGAAAACAAAGGTTACATTATTTTGCAAAGCCTCTATTTAAAAAAAAGTTTCCATTTAATCAAGGCCGGAATGGATATGATGTCTAGGGAAGAAATGTGGCATATTTTTTCTGTCAGGAATAGGTACGTACGCAAAATTTGGGTCCGATCGGTCAAGCGGAGTACATTTGTACAGAAAATATATATCTGGGAGGACGATGGGTCAGACGGGGAAGGGGTTATGTTGCCTATATTACCCGACTGGTCCTAAAGAATAAGAATACAAAATTTGGATCAGATCGGTCAAACGGTACATATTTGCGTAGAAAATATATCAGGATGAAATAAGGAAAAAGGGAAGGGGGGAAATGTCACCTATGTTACCCGCCGGGGCCTAAAGAGAAAGTTTCCAAATTTTGAGTCCGATCGGTCGAACGACACAGATTTGCATTGAAAATATGTCAGTGGGAGAAGAAGGGGTAAAAGGGGAGGGGGTAAATATCGCCTATGTTACCCGCTGGGTCCTAAAGTACAAATATGCGAAATTTTAGTCGAATCGGACAAACGGTGTGGATTTGTATAGAGAACAGACAAACAGACAGACATTTAGTTTTATAGGTACAGATTTAATTCAACGACAAACACGTAAAGCGCAGACGCTGTATTACCTGGGTATCAATTTCACCTTAAAGTGGAAGTGATTTTTAAATAAGAGATCCTTTAATTATCCATAATAATCATATAGAAGGGGCATAAAAGCAAGTCCACCAATATTACGCTGAGATGTTTCTGAGACAAATACAAAAAACTTTGCATTACTCAAGGAAATTTCACTGGAATCTACGAATCAAACAATTTCCACCACAGTTTTCTTTTTATTTATCAATGAATATTTAACTTTTAAATATTTTGCCATCAAATAATCAAATATAATAATTTCGTTGTCCGTCCGTCTGTCCATCCGTCTGTCTGTCTCTCTGTCTATCTGTCTGATCGTGTCTGTCTGTCCGAAACGACATTCTTCAATTTCATTAATCAAGGACGTTACACGACATTTTCACGGCTAAAAAAACAAATTAAACGGCCGGAGATGGGCCTTGAACCCCGGGCCAGGAAACCCCAACCGGCCGCCCTACACATGTAGCCACTCCGTGGACCACCAAAAATATACTATGAATATATAATAGGGCTTATCAAAGACGCGAACCAATGTTCCGTCATTTTTTACGGGTTATAGCTAGTTACCCTATAAAGACATTCTTACACGTATCCCATATAAATAGCTTCGTCTCAAAAAATGAAAATAAAACGAATTCGGTATGTGCAATAGTTACGTCATTTTTTGTTTTTTTTTTTTATTTCCTTTAGCTCAAGATTGTTTAACCCCTTTAAGGAAAAGGTTCTATAATTTTATTCTTACAGAACGGGTATTCTCCAGGTTATGCTTTGCATTCTTAAGAACATAAATCTTTTTGTTATTTAATCCTGTTCAAAATTTCATTGTTACAAATATCTTTCCAAGCTACAAAGTATTTATAACTTCCGGATCACTCCTATACAAGTTTACTCAGCTAAAGAAGTGAGACAGTCTCCACCCTGACTCAAGCCTCTCTCGCTCGGGGGTAGGTGAAGGGAGTTTACATCCTCCTATGAAAATAAATGATACCGAGAATGGAAATATAATGTATTTATAAAGAAAAAAAATTATCAGTTGATTGCCTACTAAGCGTATGAAAACAAATGGTTTCAAAAACTTTCAATTAAAATAATATTTTGCGGTCAGTTATTAGATAACAGGTATTCAAAAAGTTCAAGACGATTAATAAAAATAGCACGTTTAATTTTTATTTATTTATTTCAATATACGGTACCGAAGTACCCTTTACGTAGTACAAGGTTATACAAGTAATACAAGGTTATTTGGAAAACATTAATAACCTTGCGGGACTATATTCCTGCATTGATTATGAGTCGAAAATGTTTAGGCTATCATGACCTAATGAAAATAGTTATGGAGATATGCGACATCAAAGTTTACATTTTTTAAAAATATTTTTGACTTATTTTTTGTAAAACGTAATACTATCATTACAGTAACTCATATCGATTACGAAAAATTCATTCGTTTCAATACAAGTTAAATAAAATGATAAAAACCCTGAAAAAATTCCAAATTGAATTTCAATTGGAATGTTTTCCAATTGGAATTCGAACGTTTTTATTTTTTATTTGACTTGTATTAAAGGGAATGAATTTTTCATATTCGATATAAGTTATTGTAATGATAGTCCAACGTTTTACAAAAAATAAGTCAGAAATATTGGGGAAAAAATACAAAATCTGATGTCGCATATCTCCTTAACTATTGATATTAGATCATAATGGCCTGAACATTTTCGACTCATAATCAAGGCAGAAATATAGTCCTGCGAGGTTATTAATGTTTTCCAAATAACCTTGTATATAAGAAATCCAAAGAGTGTAATAGCAAAAAATTATAGAATTGACAATTTAGTATAGACAGTTGTTTAAAGTTATAACAGTAATTTAGAAAAAGGAGGTGTGAAGTATATACAAGGTTAAACAAATAGGTATAATTTGTTTGTGAATACATTATGAATTCTGGACGACAGGCGGCTTTATATTGTGCTTAATTGGAATTAAAAATATAAGATATTTGCACATGTGTACGTTTTACCTAGCCTATGCAGTCTGGGTACAAGAGAGTTAAAATGCGAGTTAGTTCTAGTGTTGCCACAATAAAATAGCGAAGGTATTCGAGTAGCTCTTTCAGGCGCATGAAACATAAACAAACACAAAATATCAAAATATCAAAGTCAAATCAAATTAGATACAACTCTTCTGCAGGATAATGGCAATAACCCAGTGAAAAATTGTAATTCTGTATAGTTGATATTTTTAGTTGGAATGTGAAATGTGATTCATTTTAAATGGGTAGGAAAAAAAATATATTCATATTTTTTATATTATTAACAAGAAAACTGTCAACATGTCATTAACATCAACAGACCTAACAATTGATCACTAAAAATTCAAAACAGTTGTGACAAAAATGCTAAAACTCAGCAAACTATAAAAAAATGACTTTATATCTAAATGATATTATTAATATTTTCCTGTATTGAATCATGTAAAAATGTTATCCATAAACCTTTTAGGTTTCTATTATATTTTAAATAAAAATAAAAAATGACCCTAATAGATGGTCCTAGAGTGACATTAGAGTACAAATTATAAAAATTTTGTGAACATTTTGAAAATGGTATAATTACATAATACAATTTTTACGATAAATTAATAATAAGTAATTAATAATGAATAAACAATAAATTAATAATTTACGGTTTAAACCAACAGATTCTATAAAAATAAATGAAGAGTACAAAAAAACAGTAGACAGTAAACAACTGATACATTTTGCCTAAAGAGTAATTTTAATGAACAAAATATCGTTGTAAACTAAATCGTAATAACCTAAGTGTATGCTCACTGTAGTCCACTGTTTCTAATGTACTTTTGATGTTAAGGAGTGGTATGAATTTGAACGTGTTTGTGAATAAATTACCAAAATAAATATTTAACCCAACAATCTTCGTACGTACAATCTAGGCGCACCATTCTATTTGAGGATGTAATATGATATACGAATAGATTATTTTGGGAACACAATATAACCACATAAACTCGCTATAGTGAATTGTATCATAGACACGGACTTTACGTTACTTCTAAGTACGCTAAATAAAGCGTAAAATAACAGTATGCTAAACTACGGCAGACCTGGTTGACGTTTATAAAGTAAATGAATTACGATTTTTGACAAGCTTTCTCAATAATATTACCAATTGACCAAAAAGTAAAATATAATATAATACTAGAAGAAATGATAAATAATATTAATATACACACTGACACGCACCATAACTATGCAACCAGATCGACAGGACGAACAATGAGAATACCAATCACTAACAACGTGTATGGCGAAAGGAAAAGAGAATATATTGTGCCAAGAATCTTTAATAAATTAGATAAAAAATTCTTTGAGATGATGCAAGACAAAAAAACTCCATTGGCTTCAAAAAAGTACAAGCTAAAAGAATATATATTAAAGCTATGAACCTAATCTTACATTAATTTATAATTACATATCATGTATCACTTGTAAAAAAATATGCAACACTCGATAATAACCTACTATCTTCATTATAAAATAAAAATTATTGTCAAATATTGAAGGCAACCATGCCGTAAAACTGCTGTGCAGTTTGGCATATGTTTAATGTAATAAATATTTTTAAAAAATAAATTAAAACTGTAAAAAAAAAATATATATATATATTAAGTAATAAGCTTTTCCTGTAATAAAAAATTAAACGATTTCATATTTTTATACAAAACTACCTGTTGCCCGCGCGGCTTCGCACGCGTAGATTTTTAGTAACTTTTAGTCATATTTTATCAATTTGTATATTAACCTCGATACATAATAGATATATATGGCATCGTGGCCTTTTTTTTATAACTTTTCGCAGCGTTCATAAAAAACACATCGCTCGACTATTTTTTCGTCGACTTTAGTTATTAAATAGGTCACCACGAAAAGCCCTTTTATTTTGACGGGATAATATATAGCCTATGTCCACCCTGAAGTTCAATTCTAAATATTGGTGAAATAATTTGTGAAATCGGAACAGTACTTTCTGAGATTACTTCCTACATCCAAACTTACAAACTTTACCTCTTTATTTATTAGCATAGATAGCAAATGGTAAACTGGATTTTCCTAGACTTGACTATATTGATTCCGTACCATGTTCGTACTTGGTTGTAGGCGCTTTTTCATGTTCCACTTTTTAAAGTTAAAGGATAAATACTATAAATAATTGTAACAAAATACAGCAATATTGTTGGTGCTGTATAAGGATAGCGATTTAATTATTAACTTCTTCAAAAAAAACGAAATGATTTTTAGTGATATTATTTATATAATTAATAAAAATTTGCTTTGTTTTCACCACTTATATATTTAAAATATCAACATGTTTCAGGGCTAATGGCGCATTTTTCAGCATACAAGTATATTATTAAATTGAAAATCAAAGTATAGACAATCAAATTTATAAAAAAATTAACATGTAGACAATTTTTGATTTTTAATTTGTTAGTATACATTGTATCCTGACAAAAAGGCTATTGGCCCTGAAACATGTTGATATTTTCAATATAGGTATGAGTGGTGAAAACGATGTACATTTTCATACCTCTATAATTATAATTTTGTCTTTAACTTAAATTTTTGTATAAATAATAAGAAAACACTTGAAACAAACCCGTGAAAATCACAGAACACGAAATGGTTCGCGTCTTTGCAAAGCCGCAGTATACTACATTGTATATTTTTGACGGTCCACGAAGAGGCGGTGGTAGCAATGTCACTAGGGTGCCGCGCTGGCATCTGCGCGTCCGAGGTTCGCGCTCCACTTCCAGCCGTTTCGTTTTATTTGGCCATGAATTTGAGCGAAATTACGGAAGTTACGGAGAGACAGACAACGAAATCATTATATTTTATGTTATCACAAAGTCATTTTGCAGCTATTGACGAAGTCAAAATTTTGTGTTAACTATACTGTTACTTTTTTTGTCAACTATGTTTTATATACAGACTGTATTTATATGTTAATGCCTGCATAAATGGATATTTAATATAAAAGTCCATAAGAGCGTTAATAAATAAATAAATAAAATAAAAATTTGTACGTTGTCATGAGCGAATGTAGAATTGACAGGTGAGTTATTTCAGTAAACGGCTGATACGGTATAACATGAAATAAAAAAATTATTAAATCAGAAATACGGTAGGGTAGAAACATTTCACTTGGCTATCTTAGTAATTATTCCACATAAGATGAAAGATCTTAGTGATAAAATGCCACATATTAAAAAATAAATAAAACGTTGGAACAAACATTCATTTTGTTCTGTGACTGTGAATGATTCAAGTCAGGGCTTAAACGGGTATCGATACGATATTAGCATAATTGAGATAGAAGGCACAAAGGAGCACACGAAGTGGTAACGATTTCAAGACAAATGGGTAATTTCACTTTTTTTAAATAGAAAAAACTTCCCTTTCGTTTAGAAATTACGTTTATGAAAAAGATTGATAGATGTGTAGATGTATATTAACATTAAAAACGATTTTCAAAATCACCATTTCAAACTCCCACCACAACGCTTATTTTCGCAAGTGAAGTCAAAACAAGCCGGCCTTTTTGTATAGTGCGTCCGATTTGTCTGGGAAAAAGTTTTGTATCCAAATATAGAAATACATTCCTAAAAACTCTCGATATTGTTAGGGAAAAATGAAGCCAACATTAAAGCGTCAATTTTCGGTTGTTGAGTTTTCCTTATGAAAATTCGTCCTTCATTATTTTAAATGTGTTCTTAGATAATTTAATTTGTTAAAATAGATCACAAATATCGCAAAATCTATACTAACACCAAGCAAACACGAGTTAAAACAAAGAAAGAACAAAGACCATTGTTTCGAGACCGCCGCGCGCGGGCCACGCAATGATTTTGATTGGTCGGGTCTGGCACCCGATGTATTCTGCGCCAACCGCTAGCCAGGATTCAAATTTTTAAAAATCCGCCCAGTGACAGTTGACAAGCGTGTCTGTGTCTTTTTCGGTGAGAACCGACATTCTTCTTCGTGTGGCGTACAAATCCGACAAAGAATCAGTTCAACTTAGCTTTCCGGAAGATACAAACCAACTGTTCCGGATTCGACGAAGCCAGGAGAATTGCGGATTGAATCGGCACTCGACATACCAGGAAAACTGCAAGTACAATTTGTCCACTGAGTTATAGTTAGCTTTGGCCTAGTGTATCTCGGGTGTCTGGGTATTCAATCATTATCGGCGGAGATTGGAAAGGAAACTATTTTTTTCTAATACCCGACCCGCGTGTGATGGTGGCGATCCATCCGTCATCGTAGAAAATAAACAAATTACTGTGAAAAACACCATAGAATATATTATGCATTATCTATAATTCCTGTAAAGTATCATATCGCGTTTTAATGGAATCATATTGTTGAGATTTTAATTACAAAAATTATGAATGAAAACATTATTCCACACCATCCATACTGAGTTATAAAATATATTTTATTTTTTTAATGCATTTCATAGACATCTGTAAAATGTGAAATCACCCTATTCTTCGAATTTTATTACTTCGTAAAATTTTATGTTGGGGGCAGCTCCCTGGACTTAATACAACCGTCAAAATAATATTATGTCGAACAGATGTTCGCAATTCATATTTTATTAACATGTCTTGGTGTAGTGCTTTTCCAGTTGTCAATCATGTTGGGTATCATTATTTTGTCTGCACTACCTTGAAATAGTTGGATTGTGGAATTCCCAAACCATTTCCTAGATTCTTCAATTCTGCAATTTTGTATGGAATGAAGACATGTCATATCTAGCATATTAACACTTCTTGATGGAGTGCTTGTCCAGTTGTCGATCATATTGGGTATCATTATTTTGTCTGCAGACACTCTAAATAGTTGGATTGTGGAATTCCCGAACCATTGCCATAGATTCTTTAATTCTGCAATTTTGTTCGGAATAAAGACATGTCACATCTAGCAAATTTATAAAACTCTCTTGACATTACAAAAATATTGCAATATCCGGACTCGTTTTGATTTAAGATTTTTTTCCTTTCGTATTCATATCTCTGCGTTGTCATCAAAAATTAAAAAAGCAATCCCCATCAATTATTATTAGAAGTCGCAACTTAAATGCTTTAATATTTATATAGATATATAGGTATGTTCTGGGAAAATAGTTACTGGATTTTGTCCCCAGAGGAATGATTAATTAATTAGGATTAATTATAGTTTTGAAGGGATAAATTGCAGGAGTCTCACAGAGACGAAGCTATTATATGAGAAACTTCTATGGAAGTCTTTTTTATACGATGTCCCAGGGCTTCCAACCTGTATGAGCTGGCTTAAGTGATCACTCTACACTGTGCAACGCTCACCAATTCCGTCGTAAGAACATCCATACATAATCAAATCTCGGAAAGTTATAAAATAATATATATATATAATATATATATATATATCTATATATATATATATATATTATATATATATATTATATACAAATGTGAGAATAATTCGTTAATTTGAATGGACTATGCTGGAGTAATATACGGTATTTTCTCATGAATAGTATACAAAAATTTTACAGCCGGTAATTTTAAATTATTATTTATAAATAAATTATTTATAAATCTCTATTTTTAAATTACCAAATGGAATTGGTGAAATTTGCATTGTGTAATGATCATTTAAGCCAGTTCATACATGTTGTAAGCCCTTGGACATCGTATAAAATATACAACCATACACGTTTCTCATATAAACAGCTTCGTCTCTGTGAGATTTCCATAATTTATCTTAATTAAATTATTCAATTCGCTTTGGAAATGTTTCAGTGGGCGTCCAAGATTGCTTTCCACAATTTTATCTTTGTAAATTTCTTCATTATTACATATTTTTATTTTTTATTTTTTTTATTAAAATGTCAAAACAGTCAATTTTTTTGACATTTAGGTACATGGGCCATTTAATCCTAATAACGTAATTGTTAATTATCGTAGGACCTTAATCATTTTATTGATAAATAATAAACACCTACGAACGGAATATTCATCTGTTAAAATTCGATGAAAAAGGGAGAACACTATTAACTTGAATACGGTTTCTTGGAGCAGAAAGAAACATATTTTCACAATTCGAACATAAAACATAAATAAAAGAAATGAATTAAAATTCTTTTTTTTAATAGAGATGAGAACACGGAATACGGTCGCATAAATATTCTTACTCTTCTCGAACTAAGCCAAAAGCCTGTTCTATTAAAATAGGTCTAACTTGCTGGTGTCCTGGAATGAGGTTCGAACCACCGACCACCAGACCACTACACCAACAAGCTACTCCTTGATTAATAATATGGGATATTATTGGATACCTTCTATGGGATAAGCGATATCATACATCGGACAAAAATCTTATATTCTC
This sequence comes from Agrypnia vestita, assembly GCA_016648135.1. Classification (NCBI taxonomy): domain Eukaryota; kingdom Metazoa; phylum Arthropoda; class Insecta; order Trichoptera; family Phryganeidae; genus Agrypnia; species Agrypnia vestita. Next base: position 88,422 of record JADDOH010007622.1, read on the forward strand.
TTTTTAGAGGACAGTAAAACTACATATTATATGTAAACTTAACACATAAATGTTTTCATAATAATAAACTTTTAATTAATTTCTTTACAGGCACTTAAAAAATTTCACAGAAATAAAATTATTTCGCGGATATGCGTCACGGAAGTTGTGTTTGAATTTGAATTGAACACATATTAATGTACCGTCTACAATTCCCTATCTCGAAGTGTGATGAAGTGAATTTTAATAATCATGCATTTTTTTTTATTAAGAACGAACGAACGAATAAGAAAAATAAAAAAAATGTGTGTATAAAAAAGTACTCGCAATAATTTTGATGGAAATCAAAATATTATCATCGACTTATTTATAAACTTCAGTAGCAAATTCCCAAGTAATTCAGTGATACGCCCTTACTGAAGCGACTGCCTCGAATCTTTATTGGCACACCACTTATGACAATCATAACGATGAAGAGTAAGTATGTTTTCTTTATAACCTTTAGCAAACACCATAAATGTTTTTTTAAGTTTCAGTTAGAAGTAAAATCCTTATTAATGGTGAGTGGAGAGGAGATGGTTAAGTTCGAAAGAAACTTTTACAATAAACAGAGATGAACGACGCCGGGGAGAACTTGCAAAGCCTGGAAATGTAATGAACACAAAAATCTTTCGCTATAGAACTTGAATAACATTTCATTTACTAGGTTCTTTTTTGTACCGCACCTCAGCGATCACGTTTGAGAATCTCTCTATTCACAAGAGTGATTTCATGCGTAAACATTGTAAATAGATTGTTTATTTATATATATATATATATATATATTTATTGTATTTTTGTCACAGATATAAAAATTATTTGGTATTTCTGCCTTAAAAATATAATACAATTTCAATTTTTGTCTAGAACTACAAAATACACATCAGACCAATGATTTTACACGTGCGTTTGAGACATGGGTGCTGACTAAGAGCCGGGTGTATGAGCGTGGATTAGAGTAATCTTTCATAAAAATCTATGGTTGTGAGATTGGTGAAAAACGCAATAACGGTAAACGATTGTTTAAACGAAACATTACAATAAAACGAGTTGATACAATCGGCCCTAAGAATAATGAGCTACAAGACGTCATGACGTACAAGAATAATGGACGTTTTTGAAAGGAAAATATTGATGCGTACTTTTGGGCCGGTTTAAGAAAACGAATTTTGAGGTAGACGCTTTAAAAATGTGCGCTATAATAATAATTTTATAATCATATAAACAAATATCATTATTATAGCGCTATAAAAAATCAGTGGTTTGGTCATGACGAGAGAATGACGAGAGAATAGCAATGAATGATCAATAACCGAAGACGTTCTTCAACACAAGAAACATACAGTACGAACACCAACAAACCGAGAACTGAAAAAAATGACTTGTAATCCCGACCAATGGATGATTGTTGAGAGGGCACAGACACACAATGGGCCGTTGAATCAATGCGATGATGGGATTTATAGCACTAAAAGTTTAGTTAATCGGGAAAAATTTTATCAATCGATGACTCAAATGCGACATAAACAAAATTTTGTTTATGTTGCATTTAAGACACGAATACTGTTAAAAAAAATGTTTTACGCATACGTTTACCTGGAAAATATGAAACCAAATAAAAAGTGGATTGTGCTGAAAATGCAATTACGATTGAAAAAACACAATTCAGGAGAGAATAGCCAAAACCAACAACAACTCTGCATTTTCTCTCAATTTTGCAAAATGTTTCGACATCACAAGTTACGAATTAATAAAGTATTCATGAAGTTTCTCGGCTGTCCAATTAATTATTCGTTAGATAGAAATCACGCAAATTAAAGTATTTTAATATTCAATCAAATCTCGATAGCTTATGTTTTCGCATGAATAAAATAGCAGAGCTGCGAAAATAAATAGATAGATTTTTAACGAAAATACATAACATTACTCCATTCCAGTCGCCTATCATTTTTAATTGACTAGTAATTATTTGTTAAAACTTTTATATATTAAAACACTTAATTATTGTTTAAAAAAAAAAGGAAACATGAATCGTGTCATAGTGTAGAGTATACTTATCTTTTTAAAACAAAAAATATTCAAAATCGACCTATTTTGATAACTACCTAAAGTAAAACTATTTTTAATGTTTTAATTTTAATGAATATTTGTTAGAGAAATATTCTGATGAGTTTTCGGAGTCAGTATTCAATTCGTTAAACACGTTTTAGAAAAACAAAACTGCGTAGAAACTGTTAATACAATATTGCAAGATGCTTGCAATAGTATTATCTCCGCGTATTATTTTGTGACGTGGAGAATAAAAGACTCTCAAGACATCTGCAAGAAACAACGACGGCCCAACTGCCTAGAAGATAAATAATATATCACAGGTTAGTGGTTATCTTGTGGCTTATTTTTGGTTTACTCATATATGTTTTTCAGGGAGAAAACGTAATTGGATACTTTTGCATTGTCATTTTGAGAGGCATTACTGTAATCGAATATTAAGTTCAGCCGGTGGATAACTATTTACACGTTGTCCGTCCATTATGATAAAATAATAAAAAATAAATAAAAAAGGGATGCTTGATTTCTATAATACATTATAATTTATTTTTTTATTTAAAAAAATTTTACATCACGTTTTCGACACAGTTTGCAAGCCAGTTCTTAGCCACATCATCGACACTTACAACAACCCTTCAGCCCACAGCCCAGTTGATGGACCATGCAATAGGATGCAAAAAGTGAGCCAGAAAGGTCGCAGACACACTTCAGAATATTCCAAAAAATCTCAAATGAGAAGATGGACGGATGTGGTGAATTCTCACTTCGAAAAGCGATAAGGAAGGTGCCACTGATTGGAACGGAAAGTAGCTTGTGTAGTGCAGTGATCATGGCGCTCACCTAGTCATTTGGTGGTCGGTGGTTTGTCCTATTTTCTTCTACGACACCAGCAAGATAGTCCTATGTTCATAGCACAGACTTTTACCTTAGTTTGAGAAAAGTAAGAATATTGATGCATGTAATTCGTATTCGCATCTCTATTTTTTTTAAATATAATAAAAAGAAAATCACCCGAATAGTTTCGGCGATAGTGTCATCATTATCATAGCGACTATGATTTCTCTGTCAAGATCATAAATGCAGAGAAAGAGAATATCAAAGCAGCGATATTGATATACTGTGTCGATTGCATGAAGAAATGTCCTCGCATCGAGTACTGGGCATAAAATCTTGTGATTCGGATATAAGCTGAGGGAAGGAGAAAAGAAATAAAATGCTGAATCATGTGAAAAGCTTTAAATGGGATAGCGTCACAATCTTTATACCGAGCGTATTTTTAGCCAGGTGGCGCCTGGTCACGACAAGAACCCATTCATTATTGACACCAATCAATAAACCTGTCGGAGAGATACTGCAGCTATAAAGTATAGCAAAACATTCGACAAAATTATGTGTTGATTAATGATGTTGTTGAATAAAAGTATGATCTATGACACATTTTATGTTATAATTAAATTAATACTGACTAAACCACTTATTCATACTGATTTTAATCTTATTTATTAATTTTGTATTTTTTTAAGAAAAGGTAACATACATAAGATGAAAGTAGTAAACTATGCCATTTATGAACTTTCCTAATCCACACGAATCTCGTAACGACTCGACAAATCTCAAAGGAATTTAACTAAAATACAAGGCGTCACGCGTTGCGCAATCAGTCTGAGTATCGTTTAACCAGAGCGATATTAGCAACGGAGTGATAAGTCAGGTTGGCCAGTCAGGATAACCGAACGAAATATTGGTCGAGTAGTTTTACCTACAAAACGAGCGATTTAAATAACCTGCGAAAAATTAACAGAATATTCGAAAAAGTGATGGATGCAATAGAATCACTTGTGACTCGAGTTAATAAGTGCGAATTAAGAAATTGAATAGCAAGTGTGTGAATTACTCCAGAAATATTTAGTAACTATACATTTTATAACAGAGTTCTGATTAAATTAGTGTTCAGTGACTTTTGGGTGACTAAATTAAAGTTTAAATTGTTTTTCAGTGTATTCATTTGCCTCCCAAAGCTAGGTCTCGTTACAGTAACATCTATTAATGTTTCACTATGTAGTATATATATTTGGTTGCTCATGGTTTTGTTAATTTTTTCTTTATTCATCTTATTGAGTTATTTTCAAAGCTGGACCTCGTCATCCTAGGAGGCGTAGTTTTCTGTATCACAGATCAACATATCTACAAAAAAAAAAGAAGAAGAGTTATTTTTAAATGTTTATTGTTATTATTATTTTGATTGCCTTCTTGTGTATTTTTGTAATACTATTTAAACGATAAGTAGGTTGTTCCTACAATTTTTTTAAGTGGTCCTATGCGCTGTATGCACACAAAACAAATAAACGTCTTGATCAGTTTTCTTCTAATGTGACGAACTTCATTTCTTATCCCACAAACACACCGAGAAAAGTAATTTATTTATACGGGTCACTGGGACATCTTCAACTTATGAATAAGGTCCGTTGGAGATATTAGCAACATATTTTATGTTCTACATTATTTCATTTGCGTCGTGCATAGATCGAGGCGAGGTATAAAAAGGAATTAATAAATTAAAGCACTTTCGGAAGCAGCCTGGAAACGTCACCAGACGAAATATCGCGGTGAGGGAATATCAGAAGATGGGAATCGATATTTTTATGTAGGTGGAACTCTGAATATTTTACGACCAAATTGCCGGAAAACGAGTGGACGATTGGTTTCAATTAAAAAAGGTTTTCGAAATTGATTTTTTTACCCGATACGGCCGGCAGAAAAAGAATGTATGAAAGTAGAAGCGATAAATGTTTGAACATCGAATTTCCAACGGTTCGGTAATTCAATTATATTAGGTACCCATCTTGTCTACTTCACGAAGGACAACGGAAGTGGTATAAAGCGTTGGGAATTCTTTTTTAGCGAGAAAAAGCTTTGAACAACTTATAATTGGTATTTATAAAAGTCCCTGTATTGTGATTAAACGAAAAAATAAGAAATACGTGACATTTATTTTGTCCCAAAAAACAAAAATATTGTTATTATATATTAATTTCATGTTTGTTGATCTTTTTTAATTGAATAGATGATAAACAGGTAAAGATAGCTATATGTATCAAGTTAATTCTTAAACTGAGGTCGTATCGGTGGTGCTCTGTAGTAACTGGTTTATTTTTTTGGTTAAATACTTACAACCCCAAATCGACAATAAAGTGGAAATAAATAAAATGTAATTGATAAAATTATGCTTTATGAGTTTCACCTCGGATACTCGTTTCAACTCAACGTGGGTTTCAAAGCGACAATCTAAATACAATAATTTCGTTGTCTGTCTGTCTGTAACTTCATCTAACGCCTGTAATTTGGTTCTAATTCACGGCTAAAAAAACGAAATTAAACGGCCGGAGATGAGGCTTGAACTCCGGGTCAGCAAACCCGAACCGGCCGCAAATTAACGATGTTGATACCAGCGAGCCTGCGTGATCCGTCAAAAATACAGGACATAGAAAAGACGGGAACCATTAGAATATTATGTTCCGTGATTTCTCATGGGTGTAGGGCTAGTAGTTAAAACATTCAGGATACAATTGAACTTAAGGTATCAAATATGGTTAAAAAATCAAAATACAATGTAGGTCTGAAGTGATTGTGCCGATATTACGGCAGTTGTCGTAGGAGATCTAAAATGAACAATACGGGTGCTAGCGTAGAAGTTCACATTAATCCACAGACATTCAATAGAAGCATAAATGATGTCAACTTGCAGAATATGGGAGGGTTATTATACAAAGGGACAACGCTTGCCCGCACATTTCGAAAAGGAAGAATGAAAGAATCAAGTGATTTTGAATGACAAATTATAGAAACTAGGGAAACAGAGAGCGACGGATATTTCAGTGCGAGAATTGACCAGCGATAGAGTACGAGAGTACTAACTGGCGTATGAAAAGTATTCGACAGTGATCGGTGCGATACAAACGAATTTCCAGAGACAAGTCGAAGATTCTAGAGCGACTAACAAAAATTGCTAATATTAATAATAATAATAAATAAATAAAAACTTTATTTAATTTTAAGCGTTTCATTTCGTCTTTCACTGTCACAATCAACGTGACAATATAAAGTGCAATCTATTGGAATAGGACTTATTTTAAGTAAAATTATCACAGATCACATTATCTTATGAAAACGTACTGTGTTCGCATAGTTCTACACAATTTCGCTTTAATACAGAGCTTGTGATACGAAGAATATTGCTATAAAAATTTTCGCCTTAAATATTTCATTTTTTCTGTTGGATAAAATTTAGAAAAAAGTAAAACTTACCACGCCACAGCTTCACTGTAAACGAAACCGGCCATCGCTCTTCTGACGACCTCGAAGCAAAGGTCTGATCCATCCATACTTAAAAAATTAAAACATTTTCAATTAATAAAAAAACATTGCTATTCAAGCTTTGATGTATGAAATTACAAAATCTTAGGTAATAAGCGGTATTAATGTACATTTTTTTTGTATTTTATTCGTATATATATGTCGGGTATAAAAGCAAAGGCAGCAATATCTAGATAATCAAATATTTTGAATGCAGTCAGCGAGGATTACTAATTTAATATGTACTGAATTCTAGATTTCGTATATCTATCCCTTCCAAAATCATATTTCTTTTAAACTTATAGAATATATTTCCTATAAAATCTCGACTTCAATAAATTTAAATATAGTAATCCTTGATGACTGTATTAATTTTTTTTTTGATGCGGCTGCCTTTGCTTTTATACCCTACATATGTAAAACTCAAATTTGTGAGATAATTTTGTCAAGAAAAATTACAAATTCTTTGGCTTTTTTTTCCATGTTAAGGTTGTTTTTAATTAACAGAAGTTTAAAGACAACTTCAAAAATATGGTTTAAATATCAATATTTTATACAAAATATATTAAAATTAAATATATTTTGTATAAATTAAGTCTTCTTTACTACTTTAAGTGTTTTGTTCGTGAATTAAGTGAAGTAAGTATAAAAATTCCTTACTATTCGAATACCATGTACAGCATCCCTTCTGAGCTGTAGGTCTCCAGCAGCTCTACAATGTGGGGGTGTTTCAGCATGTGACATATTGTGGCCTCTCTTTTCAGATCTGCAAAAATATAATAAGCGAAACAAATTAAGAAAAAAATTCAATATGTAATACTAATTATATGCATTTTGAATGATGGATACATCGGTGAAAAATTTTCCTGACAGTGGATCAAAATCATTCAACCAATGTTATATAACAGATATCAAATCCCAAAAATATATCGTCAGAGTGAATAAACGTGTACACTTTTATGGAGAAAAGCAAAATCGTGCGGAATTTTTATTTATTTGTTTATACGGCACAGTGTAAATAGCATAAAACAAAAATTACGAGATAAATATTTGAAAGAAAACTCATTTCAAACATATACCTATACAACTTTCAAAAATTTGAACTGTGTGAATTGGCAAACGTTGCAATGTGTTAAGATATCACTTAAGCCATTTCGTACAGGTTTTAAGCCCTGGGCTACACTATAAAGCCGTCCTTACACATTTTTCATATAAATAGCTTCGTCTCTGTGAGACTACTATATATCTTCATTTAAATACGACTTTATCATTGATGAAATCGGCATCAACATTGTATTTTATTATATTTGTACTATCAAAAATACATTTTTGATCAAAAGTAAATCAAAAAAATATAACTAAGATTAAAGATATTAACTGTACCAACATCTATATTATCTTTTTTTCCAATTTTATTTAGTTCTACATGTTGTATTCTTTGATGATTTTACATTAAAACATTATTTGTGTGTGGACAATAATAAATAATCTGAAAGGAAATATATAGAATATTAAAAATAAACAACATTACTTAGCACGTAAGTTCTTTACATAATACAAGCGTTAATCGTTTAGATTAATAATAGAACGAATATTGACGCAAGGCGTACGCATGCCTATTTTTATTTTTTGCAATATATATAAACTAATTTCGGTAATATAAATTTATAATTTGGAAATAAAACAGATACATTACCACGAAATATCCCGAAATTGGCTTCATAAAATACATTTACAAATACACAGTTCTCATAACCAAGACATAAAACATTGAAAGATTTGGCAGATACTTCGTGGTGCAACATTATAATTTCAAATATGTTTTAATATACTTTGTAATACACACACAATATGAGTTATTAATTTACAACTATAGTTTCGAGAGGAGCAGTCCCTCTCATCATCAGGTATAGATAATAACTAACTTAAATACAAAATTTATCAATCTAATTGGGTAGGTCAGGGGCCAAACCACTAGAAACTTAAATACACGCATAAAAGAACATCGCCGCTGCTTAAAAAATAACAATTTCTCCGAATTTGCCAATCATATAATTAACACCAATCATTCTTTCGATAATCACAAATTAAAATTACTCCACTCGGTTCCCCATAGACGATGGATAATGAATAGTTTGGAAACCGTTGAAATCCTAAAAAATTTAAATTCTGGAAACACATTAATAAATAATATCACATTTCAGTCCAGTTCACCACTCCTAGAGCTGTTCGGCGAAAAAATACCCTTCCCTGCCGCGCGCCCCCCTGACCCCCCTGACCTACCCAATTAGATTGATAAATTTTGTATTTAAGTTAGTTATTATCTATACCTGATGATGAGAGGGACTGCTCCTCTCGAAACTATAGTTGTAAATTAATAACTCATATTGTGTGTGTATTACAAAGTATATTAAAACATATTTGAAAAGACATAAAACGCCTAAATTAATCATGAAACATCCATATAGTCTCTACCAGACAACTCCAGCACCATTATTTGGCAATGTACATGATTTTATTACTCCAAGTTTGACAAAGTCTGACAAGAATCGTTTAATAATCCAAATATTATAAAACAAATATGAATAATTCAATAAATGAAATGAGAATAATAAATTTTGTCGAAGATTCTCGAACGTGCAGTAATTAATGAACGCTACGAAAGACAAAGCGCAATGGTATATAGTATATATAATAATACAGCACGCTCCCGGTCGATTCCTTCAGGGTAACAACGAGAAGCAGCTCTTGAGAACAAACTGCATGAATATGTAAGTACATATTCATGAGTTCTTAGACTAGGCATGTGCAACGTGTGAAATCAAAGTGAATTTACAAGGTACAATAATGCTCACTGTATTCGCGCCACTTCGCTACTATGTTCACAAGCTTCAAAATGATATATAGCTTTATGCACTAATGAGAAAAGTGCAGCGCATATATTCAATGAACACAAAGCTTTTTGAATGTATCCACGTGGTACAGTTTGGTCAATTTCCGACTTCAAGTACTTTACTTTTAGAGCGGTCGGTAAATATATATTTTTTTAATTAACAATATTTTTATATTGAGAACACAATTACTGGATTTATCTACTGCAGGATTATTATATATTTAAGATAAATTATAGAGGTCTCACGGAGACGAAGCTATTTATATATATATATATATATGAGAAACATATATGGAAATCTTTAGTGCGATGGCACAGGGCTTACAACCTGTATTAAGTGATAACTCTACACAATGCAACGTTCACCATTTCCATCGTAAGAACATCCACAAATCGATTTTTTGAAAGTGTGTATATGTTCCAAATAGGAAATTTTTCGAGAGGCTATACTTGTGACAATAAAGTGACAGAAAAAATATACTTGCGAGAAAGAAAAAAACCAAAATAATTCTTTAAAAAGTTGTTTTTGAAATGAATATTTTTAAAATATCACGTCTTATATTATTTTTTATACCCTGATGAAGGAAATGATTGCTTCCAAAACCGCTTGGTTAAATATATAATCACAAGTAGGTTTATGAATAAAGTTCACTGTAAATCTGATAAAATAAATAACAACAATTTATTTGTAAAATATATTAAAAATGTTATGTTTGGTGTGCAAAGATGACTCAAACATAGACCTAATAGAATATAGTAAAATAAACATGGTATGGAGATGAAAAGATTAACTAAAAATGAGAAGAAAGAAAGAACACTTAAAAATATTACTATTTTAGTATAAATAAACCTGCAACTATAGGTTAATTACGTGCGATAACATGACAGTATCAATATGCAAAATTTTCATATTCTTTGTATTAGAATTGTTATAAGAGTCGCTTTGTACAATTGTATACAGTAATCAGTAAATTAATTAATTTAGATTACGTAGGATCCATTACGCGAATTTCAAATTTCGCTAATATCCAATTTCGCTAAATGATCCGCAAAATTTAAGATACCGAAAATACACAATTTATAGAAACATCGCTCGCTACAAAATTAACTATAAATACAAAAACGGAAAAACATCACAGGGCTGAACATGGAAGTAAAAATATCCTTTGAAAATTTTCCATCGGCCCGATGTAGGTTCACGACCGACAAACAATCCATCTGTTTACAAATCACGCGCGGGTGGGGCCACCCCCCGACTGGGGTCGGTTTCGCAGATTCCCATCAATTGTATGAAACATTGATCTTACAGCCATGTATTCACTAGGGGACAAATCGCGAAACATTCCGCTCGACATGTCGCATCAACATCTACGCTCATGTTTCGGGGACAATGACGCGGTCAATTGACGTGTACACACCGGGACTCGCATATCTTGTCGCGGAAATGTCATCCGGTGAGGTTATGGATGACAGCTGCGGTATCACATTTGACGAAAACGGGGTTCCGCGTAATTCGAAATGTTTTTTGGGTCGCAATTTCAAATTAACGAGGTTTTACTGTAGTAAATTGAATATTATTAAAAACAAGGTCCTTTTTGCAAATAATTATTGTTTTCCAGACGTCACGGAAATATGAGGTTATGATGATAGCCGCGTATTTGTTTATGTTAATAAGTTTATCGAAAAGTAAGAGGAGAAAAAAGAGGAGAATGCGAAATTATTAACTGCAAAGAGAAAGAAGGACGGACATTCTATGCGATCTTCGATCGATACAGCTCGATGAGTTCGAGAACGATTTCGTTTCCCCGCATTGTCATCTTGACAGATACAGCGCATGCGTATTCACTTGTAAACATACCACGTGGTACTGACGCTCCGCGGAATGTTGCAGTGAGTACGCTCGGGTACCGTGCGCATGGCAACGTTGCCACGGCACGTAGAAATGCCGCGCTATGTTGTGCGCGAGGTCGCGGAACAGTGCACGACTTTGCAACGTCACGTAGACTCTATGCCGCGCATGCTGTTGAGGGACAATTTGTCCCCTAGTGAATACATGGCTTACTTCCATGACGTACATAAAAGTAATTTACTGTACTCGAACTGATACTGTTGTGGAATGTCGATTTAATATAAGTTTTTTCATTTATTTTTGAAGTTATCTTCTTTTGGCGCATTTAGGGTAGAAAGTTTACTGCAACGGAAGTTGCGCATGCGTAGCATGTGCATTGTAGCGGGAAGCAGCATGTAGCGGGAATTCGAGACAACGGAATGCGCGCGCATTCATTAAACTGTTCTTTTTAATTTTATGTTATATTTTTAGGTAAAAGCCTTTACACATTGCCGCTCTTTACTTTATATTTTTAACTTTTAACTCATGTTTTGGTGCTATTCCTGATACTTCATATTTCGCTACTTATAACTTACATTGTTTAATGTATGTTCTTTTTAATTTTATGTTATATTTTTAGGTAAAAGCCTACACACATTGCCGCTCTTTACTTTATATTTTTAACTTTTATACTCATGTTTTTGGTGCTATACAGATATTGTTTAATGTATGTGCTTTTTGAAATTTATTTTATACTCTTTATGTAAAAGCCTAATGGGCGTAAACAAATAAATAATAAAAAAATACGTTTATTCACTTGAAATTAGTGTTAATATAGAAATTTAAATAATGTATTGTTGACCATCTTGAAATGAGTACCAATAATAAAGACGCTCAATTCAAAAGTTGACCAATGATTCGTTAGATAATTAAAATTAAAGCTGTTTATCAAATTACGATTTTAGGTATGTATTAGATGTTATTTTCGATGTTTTTTGCAAAAACAACGTTAGTTGTCAGATATTCGTTTACAAAACAAAAAACAAATTCATTCATTCAACATTCAATGCGGCTGACACTGCTTCTGTGAGGCTAAAACTCGACGTTAGATGGCGTTAGTCGACCTGCGCACCCGGAGTACAAATGAGACTGCGCCCGCGCCGGCGTAGAAATGTATTTGAATTTTGCCTCCAAATTACGAAAAGAAAGAAAACAATTGCTTGCGTTTTTCTGCTTCTTCTGGAATGTGCATTATTTCGCATTGGATGAACGGATGTTCTAATTGAATAGTAAATGTTGAAATCATATTTTTCCGGAATTTCACCAATTTATATTCTTTCGCGTGTTATTTGTGACGTGGAACAACTATCAAAGACTTCTTAAGATATCTGTTTAAAAAGGGCGGCACGAAGGTTTTTGTAACTAGATGATTTCGACTGTCTTCAAAGTTGAAGAGCATAGTTTAACGCAGGTCAGTGGTCATTTTGATGGCATATTTTGGTTTATTCCTGTATGTTTTTCAGAGAGAGGAAACGTAATTTGACATTTTTTTGCATGATTATCATATTGAGAGATATTAATTGAATATTGAATTCACCAAGCGGATGGCTTTACACATTTGTCCGTACAAACTTATACAAAAGTAATTACATACAACAGATACATAAATAACAATTAATAAATTATAAGGTCGTATACATTTGATACGTAAAGTTTTTTCATTAAAACTAATAATAAACCACATTGAAAATCGAGCCTCACAAATGCTGACCCCCCCCCCCCCCTCACGGGAATGTCAAAAGGAAGGAAAATTACAAGTCGGTGTAAACGGGTCTCACTCGTATCTCCCGGTAAAGACATGAACCTTAAAATCAAAGGGATGATTGAGAGATTCTGTCATGTGTGTGACAAATATGTGTATCAAAGGGACAAATAAATGTCACAAACTCAGAAATAATGTACTTCCCGGATCATTATACAAAGAAATACTGAATACAACAGAATAAAACAAAATAAAAAAAGAAAATTTATTTTATTACAGGGGATGTTTTATGAATTAAGTTATATTTAACTTTTATATATTTACGTAAACTTTTTTGAAGATTTTTTATACTGGAATATAATACTGGAAGTTCTGACTTGTTTTTGTCAATGTAACGTTCGCCAATTCCACCCAAGATAGACTCCACCAATTCCATGGGTGGAGTCTATCGTGGGTGGAATTGTAAACGTTACACTGTGTTAAGTGATCACTTAAGCTAGTCGAAAGATAGGTCGTACGCTCTATGCGTACCAAAAAAAAAAGACTTCCATACCTACTTTCCCATATAAAAACAGCTTCTTCTCTATGAGACATTTATAATATATGTAGGTATACATATCACGATTTTTTCCATATTTTCCATAAATATATGTTTTGGAAGCATTTTATAAAAAACACATTAATTTTTGAGTCTCCACTCTAGCAATAAAATCAGTTGCAAACACCTACGATTATCTCAATTTCATCCGTTGAATGGTTTCAGTTTATGTTACAATAGTTTATATTTATATTTTTTTTATTTATAAAAATTACTAGACACAGTCCAATAAAATATAAAAAACATCAGAATAAAAATTATAGCAATTTAAAACAAAAGCAAGGACACATGAAAAGTACCTACTAACAAGACGGAGACAAGATCTGGACTATCTCATCAGAGATTGTTTAAATCTGGACAGACTTAGACCGAAGAAGTCCAGATCCTGTCTTGAGTTTATAAGACCACATAACCGTGACATGGGAGCATGGAATCCATAATTAGTTCTATGATGGCTAAGGAACAACAGTACAGTATTTCTGAGTCTACGAGAAGGGATATTGGAATTTTATTTGGCCCAGTAAAGAAGATACATCAGTGTGGCCGTTTAATATTTTGAATATGTTGATTAAGTCAGTGTTTTAACATTGACTCAGTTTCATTGTACGAGTGGTCTCCTCTATCCAAGCCCATCATCAATGCAACTTTTCTTAAGAAACGATGTTGCACGCATTCGATGTGACTTATTTGGTTTATATAGAAGGGAGACCAAATCAGAGGCATATTCTAAGATTGGACGGACAAGTGAACAGTAAAGTGTTTTGATAGTGTAAATATTTGTGAAATCAGAAGACATTCTTTTGACAATGCCTAAGAGTTTTAAGGATTTATCTACCACATTATCTATTTGTTCATTAAATGTAAGTTTATAGTCCAGAATAACTCCGAGGTCCGTGATAGACTTGACTACATCCAATTTTCTATTTTCTATTTTGTAGTAAAAGTAGATAGGCGTTTTTGATCTATAAAACAACATTATTTTACATTTGTATATGTTAAGTTTTAAGCCGTTTACTTTGCACCAATTGTCAAAGGAGTCAATATCAGATTGAAGGAGTAGGCAATCTTGGGTCGTATTAATTATTAATTAATTAAGAATCTTATTATCATCAGCAAAGAGCCAAAGGCGAGTATATGTGTACACATTTACAACATCATTTATAGATAAATTGAATAGAAGAGGTGCCAGATGGGCACCTTGATGCACGCCCGATGTGACTTCGATACTGGTTGACAAGTAGTTATTGATTCTGACATTTTGTTGCCTTCCATTTAGATACGATTGTATGAATGATAAAAATGGGTCTCATTAACAGTGACCTTGTAGTTTAGCAATAATCTTGAGATAAACTTTATCAAATGCTTTAGCAAGATAGGTATAGAGAAAAACTATTTGTTGATTATCTTCAACTGTTTTAATAATAGTATCGGTGTAGTGAAACAAATTTGAAATGGTAGACTTGGCAGTTCTAAGTCCATGCTGTTCATCAATTAGTACATTTTTAAATATGGATGTTATTTTATTAGTTATGATAGGTTCAAACAGTTTAGGGATTGTAGATATTGAAATGTAATTAAGCACATCAGGTTTGTCTCCTGACTTGTGTATAGGACTAATATAAGATATTTTCCAAATGTCAGGAAATACACCCGATGAGAGTGAAGAGTAAGACAATAGTCATAGTGGTAAGGCCATTTCTTAACTAGAATGCCCATCAAGTTGAATTATTTCAAATCCTAGATCTCGTGCAGGGCCGCGTCTGAAGTCCGCGTGTACAGGCAGAGTAGACCAAAACTGCCATATCCGACACCTGTGATCGATATCCTTTCTGAGGGTCATTTTGCCGTGAATATTTATCATAATTGTTTGTGTCAGCACGCCATTGCACTTAGCGTGCAGGACACCGCCGTCACGTCGGCGTCAACCATATACTATAATGCATAATATATACCGCATTTACAGTGAACATATTTACATACAAGGTGTAACTAAACTAAGCTTGCTTAAACAAGTATCACACAGAGATGAAACTATTTATATGAGAAACATGTATATGTGTTCTCAGAACATACCAATATCAAACATAATAATTTCGTTGTCTGCCCGTCTGTCTGTCTACACCCGCAACTTCGTGTGTCGTCCGTAATTTCGTTCGAATTCACTGCTTAAAAAACAAATGAAATGGCCAGAGACGGGGCTTGAACCCCAGGCCCGAAAATACGAAGGCGGCAACGATAGCGACGTTGCTACCGCTGCCTCTCAGCGGACCGTCGAAAAGATACTATAAATGTATGTATAATATACTAGGGCTTAGCAAAGCAAAGACGCGAACCAATATTCCGTCATTTTTTATGGTTAACAGAAAGTTTTAAATATTGCTAACTAAATATGTAGCACTCTGTACTAACGCGAGTATCTAAGTATATCGACACGCGATGTTAATCATAAAGAAATCTTACATTACAATTAAAATGGTAACATGAATTAAATAAAAACCTTGAAAAAACATTCCTGGAAGTGAATTTCAATTGGTCTCCATTATAACAGGTAATAAACTATTAATAATCTGGTACACTACACAAGGTTAATAAAAATATGTAAAAAGTAGACCAACTTTCATTTAACGATTCAATTGCAATTACATGTGATATGTAAAAAATACAAAATATGTAAAAAGTAGATTAATTTTCATTTAAAGATTCAATTGCAATTATATGTGAATTGCAGTCAGTTCCAGAAATATAAACATATTATTTTTTAATCAGTATATTAATGTCACAGATTTGCAACGGTGGGAAGCGAAATAAAACACTTAAAATCAATTTAACTTTTATTTTAAACACAAAGTTACGAAAAGAGATTTAACTGGAACACCATTTCGTATTTCGTACATTCAGCTACCAGAATATTCCAAACGTAGGTACTCTCCGTTTGTTAGCGTGTTTCTCGCTGTTTCTATGACTTCGCCAACACTTGCCCGTTCGTTTATCGTTGATTTCGGTGTTATTAATAGTTCATATTTTTTCTCGAATATACAACCATATTTCCGTAAGTTTTACCAGTTCCTAGGTGTTTCCAATTTATTTTAAAACGAATCAAACTGTTCGCAAACCCTCAATTATGTGCAATTCACATTGTTTCTAAAATGATTTATTATATTGTATGAAAAAAATCATGATTTTATTGAAATCCAAAAAAATGGTGTCTAAAAACTTTTAAAATCAAACAAAGCAAAGAGGTGCATAGTGTTACAGAGCTAATCCACTATACTTCACAGGTATATTCTCGCGTTAATTATTTGTCAAAAATATTTTAATATCAATGTCCTAATATCGATAGTTACGGAGGCAAGTGACTTCGAAGATATCTTTTTTTCAATTTTTTACTTATTTTCTATAAAACTTTGGACTTTCATCGAAGTGTTTTATATCGAGAGTCGAAAATTCATTCGTGTAATACAAGTCGAATAAAATTATAAAAACACCGTTAAAATATTATATATATTTCAAATTTCTGCAAGGTTTTTATTATTCTATTTGACTTATATTGATGTGAATAAATTTTTAAATATTAAATATAAGCTACCTTAATGATAGTCTAACGTTTTACAGAAAATAAATCGAAAATATTGAAAATGCCAACTTTGAATTTGCTTATTAGCTGTCATAACTATGTATATTAATATATCGTTGCTCAAACATTTTCGACTCATCATGTAGGCAGAAAACTACCTGTAAAGTTTTATGAACTAGCTCGTTACCTTCATCCTGTATACACACATAAGAAAAAACGGTTTATCGGAACATAATGCATAGTTTATTTTTTTGAATATTTATTCTAGGTAAAAAATAATTTTGAAGTGTAAATGGGTAGTTGAGATATTTTGTACATAGTATATTTTGTGGACACTGTTTATACATTATCGAACAACTAACCGACCGCCACAGTGTACGAGATATGATCAAAAAATACGGTGAATAATGTAATTAGAAACAATGAAATAAGTATACGACAAATTTGACTTTATCTCCTTCAAAGTACTCTCCTTGGCTGGCAATGCACTTGTCCCAACGGTGGCGGTGGTTCTATGATTGGAAGCATTTCTAGAACGTTTCTTTCGGAAGGGCCTTCAGCTGCTCTGTCATTCTCAATGTCGGGAACAGTGTCGAATAATTGTCCATTCGTCACGATTTTTATTTTCGGGAAGACCCAGAAGTCGCATGGTGCTAAATCCGAGGAGTAAGGCGGATGTGCACAGACAAGATTATTTTTCGGCCAATAACTCGCGGATCAGAAGATGTGTGTCGTGATGCAGCACTCACTCGGCTCAAATCATCTTAAAATGCTTTTCGCGGACCAGTACAAGTTGTTCAGTTCTTCGGCAAGCTCTCGAATAGTCAATCACCTATTTGAGCGAATCATTTTTGAGACTTCTTGCAACTTTCCTCCGTTTCTGAGATCAAAGGACGTCCCAACCTTTAATCGTCTTGAACAGACTCATTTCCGCTTTTAAATCACTCACACTCAAAGACTGTAAACAGTCTTCATGGTCATCGCATTATTGCTATACGCTGATTTTAAAATTTTGTGAGCTTCTTTGGCACTGTTGTGTAATTTGAAACAAAAGACGCGTTGTTAGAAATCCATGATGCGCGACAGACACGGTAAACATGACCTCACTCTCCGGTGTCTGGAAGTGGCCTGATAGGTCGGAACTTGCTTTTACTCGTCACTATTATTATCAAAGGAACAGGCTACCGGGATCGATACTTCATCGCAGAGTTAGCTGTTGCTGCTATAAAAATTTATTCACCGTATTATCACACCTCGTACATGTACACCTACTAATAGGTCCCGCCCACACAAATAACAGGCTCACAGTATCAACACCGAGGGTTCCGAATTCGATTCCCGGTGAGATCATAGTTAATCTATGTGATTTACTATTTTATGATGTGTTTCGCTTCTTTGATTGGGTCTCTTGACCTGTTGAAGCGTAAAGAAATAATACACGAACAAAATGTTTACATCACCCACACTAATTCGCATTTAATTAAATCTATCGACGCATTTTCAATATAGGTGGAAATCATCAAGTTTTTACCCAGCACTATAATAGACACATAGGAATTTCTAAATCAGATAACACCACCGCACAATAACTATGAGTTAAATGAGCAGATAAGAAAATTTGACACATTTAATCCAAGTGAGATTCCACAAATTTCTCTCAAAGACCAACAAACTCTGGTCTCGGTCCTTCCGCCGAATCTTCTGCTCGAAATATGAAATTTCCGCTATTCTTCCGCTCTGGTTCGTTACAAAAAATCTTTTGAAGTACCTATTCGGAATCATTATGACGAACCAAATCGAGTCACCATCCCAAAAGGCTCACATCTTCCCATCTCGAGACATATCTTATCTTTCCGATTAATCGCATAGAGTATTTTATTTATTTAGGTATTGGGAAATCTAATGCATATCAAAATATAAAAAAATATCATTCATATTATTTGTATAGAATATGTATCGTTGAAGAAATTGAACGATACTTCAGAACAGAAAAGAAACTTTCATTTTTATAATAGTAATTTTTAGTTCACGTACTAGAACTTTGGTAAAAAAACGCTAGTAATATTTGAGACAGTAATACTGGCGAAAGTTTTCTGATATTTAAAAATTCCAAGATCCTGCAGACTAAAAGAAAAGTATATTAGTACAGTAATGAAAGACGCTAGCGAAGTAAAAGTGCAATACAAGAAAGAACTATGAAAATTTTAAAAATTGTCACGGTTTCACGAAAGTTTAGAATCTTTGACCATGCAACCAACTTTTATAATAAAAAACTTAAGTGTAATACTGATGTACCTACAAATAGTGTACTAAACGTAGTTTTTGAGTAATATAAGATTTAAATAGATTTTTTATTAAGCAATAAAAATTGATTAAATTCGATATATTCCAATAGTTAATCAGATAAATCTCAGTGTATCACATAAACATTTATTATATTTACCTTTATATTTTATTATATTATGCGGTCAAGAATTTTACTTTTGTATACTTAATAAAATATTTATCTATTCTATAATCAATTAAAGTTAGTATATCAAGTACTAAAACAGTGGAAAATAAATTAAACTTATTGAGACTTTTGAGTCCTCAACCTTGATAAAAATTAGAGGAAAGCTAATATTTATAAATATAATAAAGAAACCCGTGTTTCCCTATCCGCCTAATTTTCTTCACAACCAGCCACTGCCACCCACCGGTGATTTTGATGGTAAATAGTCCTTGGTGTCAGTCACATCGAAAGTTTGGTGGGGGTGGGAGTGGCTCATAAAAATGTGCTTTCTAGATTGTTTTGTTATGGGAAGGCCGCGAATGCTTCAGATTGTTTCAAAATGGGCCAGCCAAATGTCTCGGTAAGTCTGGAAGGTTTCAGAAAGGTCATGAAGGTTCTCAAATGTTCTAGAAGGAGAAAGTTCAAGAAGGCTTTATAAGGTTCCAAACTGAGTGGCGGTGTGTGTCAGTGTAGATGGTTCCAGAACGGTCGACAAAGCTCTAGAAAGTTCTGGAAGGAGAACGTTCTAGAAGTTTCCCGAAAGTTCTATAATCTTTCAAACTGAGTGGCGGAGTTTTTTCTGAGTCTAGAAGATTTCAGAAAATTTAGAGATGGTTTCCAGAATTTTCATAATGCTCTAGAAAGTTCTGGATGGAGAAAGTTTCAGAAGGCTCTTTAAGGTTCCAAACTGAGTGGCGGGGTGTGTCTTCGAGTCTAGAAGGTTCGAGAAAGTTCTAGAAGGTTCAAATATGCTCTAGAAAGTTCTGGAAGGAGAAAGTTCTAGAAGCTTTAAGAAAGATTCCAAACTGAATGGCAGCGTGTATCGTTGAGCCTAGAGGTTCCAGAAACAATTATAATGCTCTAAAAGGTTCTGGAAAAGGAAAGTTTTAGGAGATTCTAGAAAATTCTGAAAAGATTTCGGAATGCTTTAGAAAGTTTTGGAAGATGCTATCTAGAGTGTTATGATTAAGCGCTAAAATATCGGTTACTATTTTGGCATGGCGAATATGGTTCAGTAAGGCAATTCAATCTCAGATGCCGAAACCAACAAAAGTCAGACGTCAACGCAATTTTATGCTCACAGAATTATGGTCCCGGGCGAAGCCGAGCCAACCAGCTAGTATTTTATAAATCTTAAACCTGCTTTAGCTTAAATTAAAAGTAACAAAACATGGTAAGGTACTCTTTTAACTCATGTATTTAGAACACTGCTTTAATTTTATCAAAACAACGCATGTCTATAATAGACGAGTTAAATTAATGAACCATTTCTGCAAAACAATAATCAACTCAATCAAGAAATACGATTTAGTGTAGTAAGTAATGAGAAATATGATGATGAAAGCAATAAATCTGTGTCATAAACCACTTAATGACTTTCGCCTAATGGCCCTTTTAGTATTGTTCTGTAAATGCCTTAGAATATTGAATTTATAATATTTATGAATTATTCCGTTTTCAACAATTATTTTAAAAGTATTAACATTAATTAAAATGTTTGGCAAGATTCACATAATTTAATAATATTGTAATAATTATTAACATAATATTACTGTGCATAGCAGAGGACCAAAAATATGAAGAAATATTCTAAACGATTGCGAGGAAACTTATGTCGTATTTTGATATAACATCGGAAGATTCCATGGATAGTTAGACTATTTCCTCATACCCTACAAATTGATTGCCATTCTACACTAACTCTACTTCACTTGCATACAACGTAGGTAGTTAGACAAACGACATAAGAGATCTTATTACTATTTCTACATGTCGTAAAATATAAAAGAGCTAAATAGCAAATCAACCAGTTATTAGAGATGTCAGCGGACAAGGAACATACGACACTGCATTTTGTATTAATTCCAAAGGGGCAACAATGAATTAATTTTATGTAAAAAGTTTCGTGCAGTGTTCGAGAAAGATGGTGCAGATGTTTGAACCTGCCAAAGATTGTTTACAAACGTTCCATTCTATTCCAGAGTATAAGCCTAAAAGAAGATTCTCGATTCAGATAGCTAAGATGGATGATGACATGATGATGGTTTTTTGGTCCGTGTTGGAAAATAATGCATAGCAAAATACCAAAGAGATAGCAAATGATATACCTTTTTTGTAAACTTCTTTCAATCATTCAACATAAACAACCCACCAAAGACAAATATCAAGCTAATCCCCAACATGCATGGCATCGGTTCTCTCTGTGCAATGTAACTTGTAACAATTCTCAACTCGTAGATTAAGTCATAAAATACGTTTAATATATTATATAAGTAGAATCTAAATGTGAAATGCTTTATGCAAATAAAATAGAACCGTAAAAAGTACGAATATCTTATTCAAAGTAAGCTACGCCATCACCCCGATCTCATTTCACTGGTCAACAGCAAATGCCCATAGCACTATACATATATAACACTGATCAAAATTAAACAGCAAAAATTTTCAGTACTATCACTATTCTAAGATCACCTTTATATTAGTTTCATTTTTTTCATTCTTTTTACTGTCAAACATGAATTTTCCATACATTAATTCCATCCACTGCACTCAATCTTCTTTCATTTTTCATTTGCTATCTCCAGGCTTCACTTCCATACATCAGTGTTGGTAACAAGACACCATCGTGAATCGACTAATGTAATGAATACTAGCCTCGGCCGCCAAGATAACATGAAATTATTGCATTCAAAGCGTATTTCACATTATTTCCCGCAGTCACACCAATTATTTTATTGCTAGATTTTTCCAGTCATTTTTACTAAATTTTTTCCTGTATGTTGATGCGGACGAAAAATTTGTAGCTAAGATAGGTACTTACTCTCCGCGGTTAATATTGCAAGCGCGATTATTTACGACCTAATCCGCGTATTTTTCGCATTTTTGAGTGCTAAGAGTCAGCTATAAAAATGTTTCATTGCAAGATTTCTCCATAAAACCATTTTTACATAAACATACCGGTAAAATTATATGACTACTTCAGCTTGCATTACCTACCGGGTTTCGGTAAACCTTTTCGGTTCGGTAAACGGTAAAAGTTACATACGTGAATAATAGCAAATTAACTTTGTGTTTCATTGATGGTATATTAATAAAAAGGAAATATTTTTTATAAAACCATTATTTATTAAATTATTAACATGTTTTGGAGCCAATGATCCCTTTGTAAAGATACAACGTAAATATATTGAAAATTATAATTGAAAAATCATTTTAAGTA
Source organism: Agrypnia vestita (assembly GCA_016648135.1). Taxonomy (NCBI): domain Eukaryota; kingdom Metazoa; phylum Arthropoda; class Insecta; order Trichoptera; family Phryganeidae; genus Agrypnia; species Agrypnia vestita. The sequence goes on from JADDOH010007622.1 coordinate 111,208, forward strand.
TACGTTTAGTATACCAAAAATGATAATATAAAATATATAGTTTAAAAAAGAGAGTATAAAAAAAGTATAAAAAATCGTTTTTAATATACGTTTAGTATATACCCCGGAAGAGACCATTGGCTCCGAAATATATTGATAATTCAAAAAATGGGTAGTCGTTTTATACAAAGTGTTTTATTAAAACTCTTAGGCTTTGTCAACAGAATGTCTTCTGATTTCACAAATACTCACACGATCAAAACTCTTCACTTGTCCGTCCTATCTTGATTTGGTCTTCCTTCTATACAAACCAAACAAGTCACATCGAATCCGTGCAACATCGTTTCTTAAGAAAAGTCGCATGGATGGTGGGCTTGGATAGAGGAGACTACTCGTACAATGAAATTGAGTCAATGTTAAAAATTTATAACCTCCATTTATAAATTGCTATAATTTTTATTCTGATGTATTATATATTTGTCATGTTATGTATTATATTTTATTGGACTATGTCCGTTAATATCAATAAATAAAAAAAAATAAAAAAAAATTAAGAATAAGACATCCTTTTACCGAATTACCGGTAAATATATTTCTTTTTTTTGACACATTTTTAAAATCGTACATTTTCAGTTTTTAAATGTTATAGTTCTTTTAAACTACGATACTTGCAGCGGGCAGCACCGGAGATAATTGCTTAATTATTTTATCTGTTCGTTTTTAGAATACTAAAAATGGTGTTTCTTGTAGTTCGAGAGTATCAAAATCTCTCATCGAAAGTTTTTGTAGTATGTCGATGAGAGATTCTGATACTCCCTAAACTAACTAACTAACCATCACGCCGTTTCCTCGCAGGGGTAGGCAGAGAGGATTGAACGCCACACTCTTCTATTGCCACACCACTTTTGCTTGGGCCACATTCATACATCTTCTCATACAAGCTCGACGGTTGTTTAGGCTTCTCTCTAAACCCGAACGTTGAAATATAAAATAAAATAAAAATTAAATACAGATAACTTAGATAATGTTTTCTATATATTGTAATGATCGTCATGAATAATCTATTGTATGTTACAAATTAGAAAGAGCATTCTGTCCAGCGATCTGCACTAAAATTAGTTGCATGACGATAAACATGTTTCTAAGGGATCATAATTACTTCCGCTTCTGAAAGGGAATTACAGACTAGCTTGTGGGTGTTGTGGTGATGACTCTTGCCTAGTGATCCAGTAGTCAGTGGTACGAGCCTCATTCGAGGGCACCAGCAAGTTAATCCGATTTTCATATCACAAGCGTTTAGCTTAAGTTGAAAATAAAAATTAAAAGTTAGGAAGAACATTGATTTGATGTGTATTCCGTATACGCATCTCTTTTAATAAAAAAACTTTTACATATTTAATAGCCTTTAAGGTTTGTTTGTTTAAGGAGCTAAATGTCACAAAATTTATAAAACCGGGAAGACTTCTGTGGCTGGATCATGTGGAGAGAATGACCGAGCATCAAGCACCAAAGTCCCTGCTGAACTTAAGGCCGAAGAAGCTTAGGAAGGCCGTTATTAAGATGGAGCGACAACGTCTTCAAAGACATTTCTGCCTTTGAGAGAGCTGGCACTAAGCCGAGATGAGTGGAGGAAGACTCTTGAGGAGGCCAAGACAAGGAGGGATTGTAGGGCCATGAGCGATGATGATGATGAATAACTTTTATAGATTGTTATAATTATCATTTATTTTTTTATATGAATCTCAAAATAATCATATTTTAATACTTTAAAAATTATTGATATAATACCGCTTAACTCGCGTTAAATTTTTGAGTGCTCTAGTGGTTACGTACAAATATATATGAAATTAACTGGAAATAAAATTCTACAGACATAAATAGCACTAGTAATAAACTTTCGACATAAATATCGTTTTGAAAGAACTATGACCATGAAAAATAATGCGGGTCTCATATAAAAACAAATATACAAGTTTCATTTATATAACATACGTTTTTATTCGTATCACGTTCCTCAGGTACCTACTGCCTGCGGGTGAGATCACATCACATCATACCTTTCAGTGGAGCCTGCCAAGGTAAGTTGAAAAGACTTTCAAGAGGAAAAAGCCTTCGAGGGAAAATTGGCTAATTCACAAAAGGCGAGCGGAGAAAGGAGTCAATTTTAGTTATCGTGAGATGACATCTTTACGCGTTGCAGGAAACGTTCGGGCCCGCTAGGCAAGGCCTATCCTATATTATTAATTCTGGCTGGGAACTTAACTTTTACATCGAACTGCGAATGTGATGTTACACACATCCAATAATTTTAAATATCCTTAGAGGAATTGACATATCGTAAAAATATTCGGTTCATCACCTGGCTTGTATTACTCAAAGTTTCTCGAGATTCGTTGCATAATGTGATATGTATTAATAAAAATTAAATAATCGATGTATCATTTACACAAGACTATAAATATAATTCTTAATGATCTTAAATGGTTATTAAGGTGAACTTGATATAACTGCCGCTGGCAATAAAAAGTTTCATTTTTTTTATTTATAGAAAGTAAAATGGAAATGGAAATTGATTATACCCATTTATAGAAAAAAAACCAGTAGATAGTTTTTTTTGTGAATATCTTTCTAATCAAATTATTTTATTTGTTTTCAAATATTTTCTTTCAACGAAGAACCTACCGAATAAATGCTGGATGATGTGCCCAATATAATAAAAAATAAAAAGAGGGAAGTGCATCCCTGAGTGGACTGTAATCATAAAAGTTTGATATGAATAAAAGAAGCCCAACCGACAGGATAGGAAACAACTTAGATAGGATTAGAATAAGATCTAGCCAACCGGAATATGGCAATTTCATTGACCCTTGAACGAATGCAGTTTCGGTCACTTCTAATATAAAGACTACAATACGCACACATTCACCACTTTGAACTACAAAGTGTACGCTACATTTGTAGTAGGTACCAAAACATTACACACTTCATCTACTTCAATAAACTACACGAAGTGAACTAATTGTAGGACTACAAAATTTGAAAGAGTCGTTTTAGCAACATCAACTTACATAAAAATCGATCAAAAATTTAATTTTCACAGGATTGAAGTGTGTACTTTGAAGTTTGAAATTTGAAGTGTACTCTGAAGTATAAAATTTGTCGTGTATAGTATGTAGCGTGCAGTTCACTTACAAACGTGTGAAGAGTGCGCTATAATGTAGTACTACATTGTAGTACTTAGTACAGAGCGGACCCATCACTAATCTCGGCATAAAATTTTTATGATTGCAATAAAGTGTTGATACAGAAGCAATAGCTCATCCGGAGGTCTGAGAGCATTATTGTGATAGATTTAGTATCGGTGGAAATATAGAAAAAAATATCGCAAAAAAATTCGGGAGATTTTCGGTAAAATATAAATCAGGCAGCAATATTAATATATCTCAATCCAGATTCAGTACGCAACTCTAATATTAGGTCCTTGCATATGAAATTGGCATTTTGCCGTACTGGCAAATTTGATCTCAAATATCTTCTCTTTGGTTAGGAATTCCAAATCCAAATTTATACAGCTATTTACTCATGTATTTGTGTTTTGAAAATTATAATTCATTTGTTTTTTCCTCAATTGTTTTTTTCTTTGCGTCACTCAGTTTACAAAATCAAAAACTTGAAATATCGCGTTATTTACGAGTACGAGTTCCACCGTGGCACCAGTGCTGCAGAAACGGCTCGAAGGATTAATGATGTGTATGGCGACGGTGCCGCAAAAGAAAACACAGTGCGTTTTTGGTTCCAACGTTTTCGTTCTGGAAATTTCGACCTGCAGAACAAGCCCCGTGGACGGCGGGAGACCAAAGTTGATAATGAAGAATTGAAGGCTATTGTGGAAGCGGATCCATCGCAAACCACATCCGAGTTAGCTGCAGGCTGCGGTGTTAGTGATAAAACTGTTTTAATCCACTTGAAGCAAATTGGTAAGGTGAAAAGCTTGAAAGGTGGGTACCTCACGAATTGAGTGAAGCAAATCAACAAACGCGCGTTGACTGCTGCGTTGCATTACTCAACCGGCACAATAATGAAGGGATTTTAAATCGAATCATTACCTGTGATGAAAAGTGGATCCTGTACGATAATCGGAAGCGCTCATCGCAATGGCTGAACCCTGCCGAACCAGCCAAACCATGCCCCAAGCGAAAATTGACTCCAAAAAAAGTTACTTGTGAGCGTTTGGTGGACTAGTGCTGGTGTCGTTCACTACAGCTTTCTTAAATCTGGCCAGACGATTACGGCAGATGTCTATTGTCAGCAACTGCAAACCATGATGGAAAAGCTAGCTGCTAAACAACCGAGGCTGGTAATCGCTCTAGGCCACTGCTGCTTCATGATAACGCTAGACCACACACTGCACAACAGACGGCTACCAAATTAGAGGAGCTTCAATTGGAATGTCTAAGACATCCACCGTACTCTACGGACCTTGCCCCAACAGATTACCATTTTTTTCTAAATTTGGATAACTTCTTGCAAAGGAAAAAATTCAACTCCGATGGGGCAGTCCAAACCGCTTTCAAAGATTTTATTGATTCCCGTCCGAATGGTTTTTTTAGTAAAGGGATCGATAAACTACCTATGAGATGGCAAAAGTGCATAGATAGCAATGGTACATACTTTGATTAAATAAATATATTATAATAAAAAAAAATCGGCTTAATGTTCCTCCCATACTAAACTCCAATTTCATATGTAAGGACCTAATAAAAAATATAATATGTTGCGTTGTAATATTTTATACAAAGACAGATCGTCGTAGAGAAATGTTGGATGTAATAAATAATGACAAATATGGTACTAAGCTATGAAATAATAAATTTAAAAAAAAACATTTAAATTAAAAGTTTAAATTACATAGATTGCATACAAATTATTTAAACAGTTATCTTTCAAATGAAGCATTAAAACACAGCGTGTTTAACATGTCATCGTTTAAACTGATTTTAATTTTAGTGAAGACCGTTCCTGCTAAAAAGAAAGTTGTATATAATTCTTCACGAGATGGTTGAAATATTGTTAGATAAAATTAAAAGCAAATTTTCAGTATTTCCCTCGTTATCCATGAGATTTCTCAGAATTTCTGGATAAAGAAATAATTTTTTATTTTGTCCACTGTAAATATAGCCGCATAATATCGTAGTCTAAAAAAATATTTGTATAATCAAACATAATAATTTCGTCGTATGTCCCGTCGTCTGTCTGTCTGTCCGTCCATAACTTCGTAACTTAAATAACACAAACTATAAATATATACTTGGGCTTAGACTCGAAAAATATTAAAAAACTAAAGAAAACGCGAAAAAACTAATGACGCGAAGCAATGTTCCGTATATAATATAATAGAAAACCATGTATACTCCAAATCTCTGCAAGACCTAAAAATCTGTGAAGTCACACTTTTAATTTGGTGTGACATAAAAACTTAAGCGTGTTAACTCGCCCGTGGCATTCAAAGCGTTCATTTAATTTGAAGAGTGACGCTCTCCGCGCACGTGATTATCTAAAATATTAAGCAGGCGCCTCTGTAACAGCATAACCCTCTTAAGCACTGTACGCGCGAAGATTAAAACACGTCATATTTAAATTTAACAGCCCTGGTCAAACTCGCAGCTGAAGAATTTTTGTGAAGCACTCAAAACCCCACTCGTCCCGGTGGAACAATGGCGTCGTTAAATAAGTTTCAAAGTGTAAGGGCGCTTACGAGAACCGTTAAATGCCCGAGCGCTAATGAATTCTTACTATGTTTACTCGACAGAATGTAACTTAGCAGGTGAAAATACGTACGTGTTTATAAATTACCAAGCATATTATTTTTCTTTGAAAGGTCACAGTACAAAACATCTCCAGGGAAAAGGGGATGATAAACGCCGAGTACGTGATCTATAAAAAAATGGATATTATTTTTCTATGGAATAATATTTGTTCGTTAGAATTGTGGTTTATTTTTATTCATTCAATTAAACAGTTGGGACCACACTATAATTTATGGCAGATTTCGTCATGAATAAATTGAAAACATTCGAAAATATTTGATACACCCACTATAATAATAAAATTAAACAGAAGAAAATTCTCATTTAATTTCGGTAAGTATCAAATATTTCATATGTTAAGGCTGGACATTCACTGCAAATGCATATTTCAGCGTTTTTTTTTTTACGAAAATGTGAGTTTTTATTATTCATTTATATAAGAATATATATTCTAGACTGCAATTTTTTATTAGTAGATAGAACCTTTGTTCTTATATAAAAGTAATAAACTGAACATTATTTATTTATAATTAAGAAAATACAAGCAATAATCGACAGGCCGCGGCCAAAAAAATCGTTTTTAGTATTCCAGGGGAAAAAAAGTTTTAATAACACATAGTTTACTTCATTATCTAGAATATGCATTTGCAATGAATGTCCAGCCTTAAGTACTTCAGTATTTCTTTTTTACCGTTTTAGCTGAATATCACTAATGAATTTGGATTTTTATAATAAAGCCTTTAAAGCGATCGTCCGATCGTGAGATTCACCTTTTTTTTTCACAGCTTCTCTTGCATTTTGTATCTTATTTTTGCATGTATGCGTTAGGTTCATATATTTTATGTACATATGTATTTCTAAAACGACACATACTAAATTATTTAATAAATAAATAAATAACCAGACGAGGAAAATTGCGCCACTTTGTGGGCATTATAATATGAATAAATGTACCATACACATCGTTGGTAAGGTAATTTATTAATTGATTAAATAATATAGATTATGTCGTTTTAGAAAGGTGGATTTATTTAAAATATAATAAACCTAATGAATCAATTTTAATTTTAATAAAACCTTTAATAAAAGTAGGGGAAACCCGTCCAAAACCGTATAGCTAAGGTCAGGGCTTTGTAACTTAGTTATCTAAAATAAAAAAGTGGTGTTCATTAATTTTTTTTTTAAAGAATTAAATAAGGAACACAACATAATAGGAACATTTTAGAAAATTTTAATAAAAAGTAATATTAAAAAAAATACAAAACCTCTAATTTTTCCGATTTTGCCCCGGGTGGTGTACAAAACCGTATACCTTATACGATATTGCCCCGGAAATAAACTAGTAACGGTTACATTGAAACTCGTCTAGCTCTCAAGTCCCCAGCTTGTACAACCTTCATGAGCCCATTCTTTACACTTAGTGCATTGATCCAGCCTTCAATGAAATGGCTTGCACCATATTTTTCATGACAATATAAGCAAAGATTGTTTTTCGCTGTTCTTTCTTTTGCTGAAGGAATTCTTGGACGTTTCTTATCTTTCTGATCTAAATTAAATGTCTGTTGCTATTTCTTATTAGATGAGGTAATTATTGCTGTTTTACCTCTATGGTGGTGATTTCTTTGTTGAACCGTTTTGATTTTGGGAATTAGCATAATATCAACAGGAGATACTAAAAGGGTTGGTATTTGTGGCTAATTGGAGGTTGATGGCATCTGGTCATTTTTTGATACAATGGAGGTTGCTGATATTTGTTTAGGCTCCAGCGAAATCAGCTTAATCGAATACGTTTCAGTTTGTAGGGAAAATACCAAGTTTCTGCTGCTTTTAAGTAACCCATAGTTCCCGTTACCTATGTACACTTAGAATTGCTCTCTTCATTTCTCTTCATCCCAGTTTTGTCTAGAAGTGTTTTTTTCGTAATTACGCAACATATTTTGAACCTCTGTAAATAAAAATAAAAATAATTTAATGAAAAACTTCCGGGTCAAAATCGTATACAGGCCGCTTTTACCCCGTACGGTTTGTTCCCGAGATGCATATAAACACATGTTCTTTCACACACATGAATATAAATATAAATTGTGTGTCAAAATATACTTTATTTTAAGGAAAATGCACATGACATAAAATAGATAACATTTCACTCATCTGAAAATTATAGAAACTTCACATTTACTTTTCCAAAATATCCAAAACAACATCAGGGCACCGAATTTTTTTTTAAATGTTGTAACTCGCCGGTGCGCAGTCATACGATGACAATTCTATGTTGACTGACTGGTAGTATTGCGAGCTGCCGCTAGACAATAGGGAACGGTAATATTTAAATTTTAAAAGGTAGATTTTTGTGTTTACGTTTTTGCCCCGGATACGGTTTTGGACAGGTTTCCCCTACATAAAAAGAAAAATTCTCGGTGTTTTTTCTAGGTTAATTCGCTCATCAATTCATCAACACCAACGATTTGCTAGCTCATATCTTTATTTTCATCATCAGCTACAAAGCTTCGAAATATCCATTGAACTGTCAAAAAATAAGGCAAGATGCCATGTTATTTGTTCCATGCTTTGTTGTTGTTCAATAAAAAAATTCGTGAGTGCTCTCATGTACGGCGGTAGAAGTTATATTTCTATAAAACAAAAACTTTATTAAAAAACGACCGAAGCATTCGTAAACTCGCATGTAAACAGGATCTGACATCTGAAAATAATTCAATGATATCGTTGACACGCTGTTCCTTTTCAAAAAAATGTGTGCATTATCGATTTTCTGTCTAAAACGATTCCATATTCAAATTTGTTCAAAACTATACAACTTCGACAGCAGCATTGAATGTCGAAAGAATAAATGTATTTTTGTTTTGAAAATTACAAAAATGAGTTTTTGCTATAAATAATTAGTGAAATATCACTTTTAATCGTTTTTGGCATGGTGACAAACAAAAACTTCGATAAAAAACGAAAAAACATTCATGAACTCGCATATAAACAGAATCTGACAGCTGATAAGAATTTAATATGGCGTCGTCAGTTATGTTATGGCATTCAACATGCTGCGTGCGCAACTTCTGTAACAATAAATATTTTACCCTGGATGAGCCAAAAGAAGTACAACTTGAAAAACACATCTTGAAAATATGAAGTGTTGAAATCTACTGATAGGCTAAATAAGTTGTTTTGATTTTTGCGTAGAATTCTAAATAACACACGAGGAAAACTTTTTGAATTGAAATTTGCTTTGAATAAACAATCTGTGACTACTCGATTTTTAAATTTGTTTTCTTTTTTCCTTTAAATTAGTTTTTGCTTGCAAACATATCTTTCATAATTTTTCAGTAAAGTAGAGGGAATATGAAATAAAAATATACGAGCAACCAAATTTTGAGCGAAACCGGTCAGTAAAGTCACTTATTTTATAAAAATTAAAATATATTAAAAATATGATTACCACTATGTTCATACGTGTGGGAACCTAAAATTATCAGGGCGTAATCAAAAATGTATTTATTTATTTGTACTCCTAACAAGTGCACAAGGTATTGAGGTGATTTCATTGAAGTTTTTAGATCATCCTAATACAAATCCAAGAATTTTCTTAGATTTACCGGGAATATAGTAAAAATGAAGGAAAATTTCTGGTCGAATAGAATGCCTACATCGTTTATTTCCGTAACAGATTTTAGTTCGATGCTGTTAATAGTGTCACGAGAGTCTATTGAACGGTCCACGTGAATCTAGAATCAACTATTTTCATAATCACTAGAAATATGGTGCAACTACCAGAAATATTTGGAAACTACTCGAACCACGTCCTTGTTACATCGCGAAACCGTCATTTTTGTATAAAACGAGGGCGCGCACGCGGCAAATTAAGTTTTTGTTGTGAAATTTATGCGATAACATAGATAAAAGCGAAAACGTGCGGCTTTCAATGGATATTCGGCGACAGATATTCAGTGCGAGTAGGTACAGTAGCCGGCAAACATCTTGAAATTTTACGGCGTAGTGGGGAGAAGTTTGCGCATGTACCATTCCACCAAAGAGACCCAAATTTTGTCTTCTGCGCATTCCCCTACGACGCCAAAGAATTTCAAGAAGTTTGCCGGTAACTGTACTTACATGCGAAATGGAGAAGATCTACCTAGCAAAGTTAAAAGCGCGAATCTGTCTGAAATATTCTATAAAAAATTATTGCTCGGATTGAATTCGTGTCCCGTGACTTTGCGTGATAACTCAAAGTTTTAATTGTTTTTAGTGTTTCATTTTCCCCACACAGCCACCATCCCTTGACAGTGGCACAGTTATACACGCTTGGTTTTATACTATTATAAAATAAAATGATTAATTATAAAACGTTTCGAACAATTAATACATTAATTAACAACGTAAGCATGCTTAAGCTACCTGAGTTAACTTATGTAAAACCTTTAGCTAAGAACGATAGAAAATTACCCTTTATTTATTCACTCGACCCATGTTTTCACTCCGGACTCTTAGCATAATTAAAAAGAGAAGGGGGCTGACTAAAAATGGTGAATATTCTAATACTTCGCGTATAGCATCGAAGGGGTTAAGATGTTTACAAGTTAGAAACTTTGTCTTCAGATGTTTACGAAACATTTAGCTCCTGCTACTGGGCCTGCGGAGCGGCACGAAGCGCGTCTGCTTTATTACGGGCAGATTATCGGCGTTTTCTGAAGCGAGGAGGAGTACGCCACGAACTTGCATATATAATTCAAGCTACTAAATAAATAAGCGGAAATATTTTCAGTGTTAAATTATTGATGGATTTGTCATTGACGTTAATATTTTGCTATCATTGAATGATTTGGCATTTAATTTAAACTTTATTCTGCACACACAATATGAGTTACTAGCTGTGCCGGCGCGGCTTCGCACGCGTAGATTTTTAGTACACTGTTAGGATCGTCATAGAACTATCGTGCACCTTCTAGAACATTCTCCTTCAAGAACTTTCAAGAAATTTATCGAATGTACAGGAACCTTCTAAACACACCGACACATTCCGCCACTCAGTTTAGAATAGAACTTTCGGGAATTTTCTAGAACCTTCTCCTTCCAGAACTTTCTAGAGCAGGTTTTTCTGGAACCTTTTAGAACCGACACAGTCGACGCGCCTATTTTGAAACAATCTGAAGCATTTGCAGCCTTCCCATAACAAAACAATGTGTTAGGAAGCACATTTTCGTCACCCACTCCCACCCACGCACAGCCACCCCCACCAAACTCGCATATTTTCGATGTGACACCAAGGGCTATCCACCATCCACCAGCCCTATGTTTTCGAGAGGAGCAGTCCTTTTCATCATCACGTATCGTCAATAACTAACTTAAGGGGTTACGTATAGTTAAAGGTGTGAAAAATAGACAATTTCAAGATTTTTCAACTAATTATAATGTTTTTGTTTTAACACATTATACCACTATACAAATATTAAATAATTTTCAAGAAAATTTAAAAAATATATTAATTTTGGACCAAGTTATCTGCTCGATTGTTGACCCCTCTCTTACAAATAGTGCCTCGCGGTGACCATCATTATTTCTTAGTGGTATATCTAAAATCAATTAATCATTTTTTATTTGATTAATAGTTTATAATCGAAGCTTTTTTTGTTTCTTTCACATTTAGCAAAGTGGTGGCGACTGAAAGTGAACTTTTGTATTTTTAGGAAAAAAGTACTCGTTAGTTGTTCATAAAAAAAGTTGTGGTCAGAAACTAAAAGCCATCGATTTAAGCACTAGTTTTTAATGCCTAGAATGCTGCATTACTTTCATCTAAATCTTTCGAGTTTTTAAAATAGAGTGGTCACCGAAAATGTGGTTCTGAGAAAAACGCGTTTTATTTTTTACACTTAAATAATTAATACAAATACAATACTTATATAGAGTCTTATATTTCTGGGTGATATATTATACCTTCTAACGATGTTAGAGCTTCCAAAATATCGATCTGTTGTTGTTCACGCATATTCTCGAGAGCATTCATTAGCACGTAGGTCTGCAAGTTTCACACGCTCGAAATTGAACTTAAACAAACGTTATCAGATGGAACCTTTTGCCTTTTTGCTTTTATTTTACATGAACACACAACTAGCGACTTCTCAGTTTTACTGCCACTAAATCTAAATTTCAGTTATCTTAAGGGTCTTAAGTCTAAATATAAAACAATAAAAGAAATTTTGAACAATTTATGCCTTTAAAATAACAGCTAAAGCGAATCGAGTACAATGCATATAATTATTCGCTTAATTATTTTGGTTCGAACCGGTCCAAAGCAACTGCCGTCCGCTACCTGTGTAAGAGGACCTACAGTTATTGTAGGATATCATTTAAACTATTCGTCGGATCAACTTGAAATTTTCAAAGAATTTTTTAAATATTGTAATTAAAATATAATCCTGACTACATGTGACCCCTTAATACAAAATTTATTAAGCTATTCGGACGGACACGATTTAAAAAAATAACTTTAAACTTACAGAAACACATTTATACTTAGGCCAAAACGTTAACACAACTGGCCTAAAATTCTACACAATGGTCAGATTTCTTCTTAAATTACAACGATGTCTGTATCGTGATATGCAGCCTTCCTCGGTTACCTACTGCATGAGATCTAGTTGTAGTCATTAATCATTCTAGGTAAGAAAGAGAAATAGCAAAAACATAGATAGCTAGATTAGTATACTAATGCGGGTGTGAAAGATTCTTGTATTTCTAATTGATAAGACAGGGATATTCAAGTCTCTCTGTGAAAGCATTAAAAGTACCTGTTACCGCAAATTTAAGCGTTACGAAACCAATCAATTTTTCGACATATTTTATTTCGTACTGAAGCTGACTGAACGTGCCGCTTATATAACATTATGGCAAAGCATAAACTGACGCGACTAATGCAATCTTAAGAATTCATACATATGTATTTAAATCATTAATTCCATAAATCAGGCGTGTGCAGTCGGAACATTGAAACATGAATTATATTATTTCTATATTATTCAGATTTTAATAAAATATCATAATTTTATCACGCGTCGTGGCTAGGGAGGAATGAATGAAAGCACTGGAAATTAATTATTAATTATTATTAACTAATGATTAGTTAATTATTCAAGTCGTTAAGCACCAATAAAACTTAATTCTATTCTTTAATTAATCTACACTATTTCGCAGAAAACGTAAACTCATAAATGAACACTTTAATGTCGCTGGGTAAAACGTATTTAACATTTCATAGAAAATTCCATATATTTCTCGCGCGTATTATTAATCGTTTTTATATTTATTTCACCAATTGTGTACTTCGCTCAACATCTGTCGCTTCGCAATTCACGACTGGCCACCCTGGGCACCGTCTCACCGCCGACTTTGCACTGAATCGAACAGTCAAACACAACAACTCCCCACGGCGGCCTAGATCCGCGCTATTTATATCTAAAGGCTGGTATTTTCGAACTTTCTAGCGTTTAGGAGAAGGCTCTCGTTACTTCTCGGCGTTTGTAGACATTTCGCATAGGTTGTAGATAATTCTAAACCGTTCTAGTGTTGTTCCAAGTGATATATTACCAGGGGGTTCGATCAGCGCGTAAATTCTTTTTAACACCTCGTTACAATATTCTGTTAGGTAAATATGGAATTTTGTTTTATTTCCAAAATATGATTCAACCTACAACTCAATGTTCAATGTTCAATGTTCTTACTGCACGTCCATGACGTTAACGTTCTTCGTTTCACCTGCGTC
>JADDOH010007623.1:0-29060 GCA_016648135.1 Agrypnia vestita
TGATTTTCTCATTAGCGACATCTGTGGGGATTTAGGGGAATGAAAATGGCTTTGTACAGGCCGCATGGAAAAGGCGCTTACAACTCATATATGAAAGCTTTTCACGCAATTTGAACGTATATACAACTTCCAAAAAATGAATAAGCATGGTATATTCTATCATGGGTGGAAATGGCGAATGTTACAATTGTGTAAAGTGATCACTTAAGCCAACCATAAAAAGACAGGTCATAAGTCCTGTTACACCCAAATGACTTCTATACCTACTTTCCCATAATTAATACAGTTTCGTCTCTGTGAGATATCTATAATATACACTAATTGATTATAATATACACAAGTTGGAATGAACTTGATCCACCTCTGTCGCTTGGCGCGCTTTCAATCTCTCGCTATATTTTGCGATACAAAAGAGTTTCAAGATTTGAATGGTGGCTTTCTTATGTTTTGGTATTCTTTACCCAAATCAGGATTTTTCTTTCAGGCCTTATATATAGCCTACATCGCCAGATAAATATGAACATTCATAAAAGAAAAACCAACAGAAATAACATATTAAATTGTTTATATATTGCTCTTTGATAAGGTACCCCTACTTCTCTTTAAGGTACAGATACACATGCTTCTTTACTGGCATGCTAATAGCATGCCACTAATAAGCATGCCCTAACAACTGTACACACTTGCTCATTACTGGCATGCTTATTAGTGGCATGCTCATAAATAAGCATGCCCAAAGCTAACAATCAAACACACATGCTTATTAGTGGCATGCTCTTGTCATAGAATAGAGACCCTCTTGTTCAAAATGGAAACTTTGCAAACTGAAATAGAAAATTCAAGTCAACCAATAAATCAAAAAAGTTCCCGAGTTTCCATCCGCACATTTTTGATTTTAGTTTATATAATTTTTATTGTAAGATTTGAATCATTCATGCCTATTAATAAAGTTTCGTAAACATTATTTCTCACTATATTATTTTTACACAACGGTGACCGAGCATTCCACAGACATTTGTGATTCCTATAATAAGTTACGAAAAGTAATGTTTTTTCATCTCCCCAACGCGCCATATTTGTTTCATCTGTCGCGGACTGAGAAGATCGCATCGATAATACTAGCCGCGAAGCCCGCGAATGACATAAGCATGCTCATAAATAAGCAAGTCTGTTCACACATGCTCCAAAGATACCCCTTCTCTATGGTGAATGACAGTGGCATGCTTATAAATCAACCGGCGGTTGATTTTTGAGCATGCCACTAGGTGGCATGCTCATTTCTAGCAATGTGCGTACACACATGCCACTAATAAGCATGCCACTGTCAAAGTCGATACTGCGCATGCTCACGTGCCACTAAAGAAGCATGTGTATCAGACACCTTACATAAATAGCTTATTGGTCTTGTGGTTAGGACTCTCGTCTCGTGATCCAAAGGTCGCGGGTTCGAATCTCACTCTAGACAAGCAAGTTAGTCCTATTTTCATAGCACGAGCGTTTAGCTTAGTTTGAAAATAGTAAGATGTGACACGTATTCCGTGTTCGCATCCCTATTTAAAAAAATATATATTAAGAACAACTTACTCGAGAAGACGAAGAAAGGAAAGGAATCCTTTTGTTCGGCGAATGTTCAAAATTCAATTAAGAATATTTCATTGCAATTGATAATATGAGGGGTATAAAAGCTAAGGCAGAAATATCCAAAAAATTAGAAAAATATTTTAAATGCAGTCACCGAGGATTAATAATGCAAAATGTATTGAATTCTATATTTTACATCCATTTAAAAATCACGATTCTTATAAATTTATAGGCTATATTTCCTATAGAATCTCGAATTCAGTACAATATAAATTAGTAATCCTCTATGACTGCATTTTTTTTTGTTGATATTGCTGCGTTCGCTCTTACACCCCAGATATGATCATTGATGCAACAGATAAAACAACATCCTTGTATGACTATACCTTTTATGTGTAATATAATAATGTAACGTACTATGATATTATTTAGGTTAGGTTAGGTTAAACCGTCATGCACAAAATGTATGGGCATGTCTGTCTATGCTAAACTAAATAAAATAAAATAAAATGTTCTGGCTTGTGATTTCTGGGGTATTACGCCGTGTTTCAATACATCAGCCCTGATAATGGACCCTGCAATGAGATCCGAAACGTCTGCCAGAAAAGTCGTAAAAATAGGCACAATTCCGCAGAAAACACAAACCAGAAGATTCTAAACGGACGCTTAAACCTAAGAATATTCTTAAAATAAAATGTGTCTGCACAGTGTTGCGTTGAACCGTAAAGAGAAAAGTTCTAGTTTTTTTATGTCCGCTGTATTCACGAAGCGTTGTTACTTTTAGTTATTATTCACTGTTTATCTTTGTGAAATATTCTAAAATGTTCTCATTCATTTTTTTATTGCGCGTCATTGCCGGCGCGCAGTTATCTTGCGCGCAACTGTCAGGACACCCATTATGGCAACGGTTATATCTGTAAATATATAGAATACGAGTACAGTACTTTCAGGAATGAAGGAATATTATGTTGTATGAACAAAAATGTTCAGTTAATGTATATTAAATAATAAGGGTGATATTAAAATAATAAATGGGGGTTTATAAACTAATTTGTAATGATAGCTATCATTTTTATATAGGTACCTAATACTTGTAATTTTGTATAGGTCAAATACAAAAATTAAGATGTTCAAATAACAATAACAACTCCGAATTTTCTAATCACTTTTGGAAACAAATCTTTGTTATTAAAAAAAATGTTACATAGTGTCACGGGACGTGGTTGTGGGAGGCAAAGGATACTGGAAACAAATACTGGAAATTAATGATCGATTATCAATAATTTTAATTAATTCAGAAATTCACTGTACACGAATTTCATTAATACACTATTTTTTAATTCTCATAATTTCGTAATTAATTACTGGTCTATGGAACACTTTATTATCGCTTGCTAGAACATTCCCCCACAGCTTCGCAGAGAATTTACGTCTATTCACATGTCAGTGGTAGCACTTATTTTTTTCAACGCTAGTTAGGTAAGTTAGATACTTTGCTTGATTTATTGTCGCTAGTATCACTCACACGCTAGCAGCACGCCGCACGTCAAATATAAAAACGATAATTCGCTCCGCAGCACCCGCTTCGTTCTTATATACGAAACACGTTGGTTTTTCGAACCTCCGAGATTATTCTATGCGTTTTTAGTGTTTGCGAGAATGTTTTTGTCGCTTTCAGACTATTCCAGACGTCTCTCGAATGTTGTAGATAATTTCCGAGTGTTGTAGGGTGTTCATGAGGATTGCATAGGGTTCTTATCTTCGACATATTACGAGGGATTCTGACAGTGCGCAATTTCTTCTGTTTATCCCTTCATTACAATATAAATAACCTAGGATTACAGTTAAAATTAGAATTCTTAGAAATTGGAAAAAGTGATAAAAAGAAAATTAAATATTCAAAATAACCAAATCCTTTTTGCAAACAATGTTACCTTTTACATTTGTCTTCAAAAATCTCCTTAGTTACATAATTGTTTATTTTTTGTTTTCGTTTATTTATATACGTCCAATTTTAATTTTTATTATACGTTGAATCATTGACCTCATATGTTTTTAATTCAATAAATAGTGGTTTTTAACTTTACCGCCGGTAACGATTGTGGAAAAATCGTGGAAGTGAAAATCAACACACTTCCCGTCATCCAATCGAGCTGAAATTTTGCACATCGACTTGATGTCGATGACAATTCATAAAAACTGCATTTGGAGTCACACACACATACACAAAAAAATATGCAAATTTATCTCAGATGTTCGGGCAAGTACTTACTTTCTGGCACTATTCTAAAATATTTAAATCATGGACTCTTTAGAATTCATCTCTTCATTAAAAATCGCCATAATAATAATTTTTCTTTTAAAAAAGATTTATAATAAAAACTGTGTTTTTATTGGTTAATTTTTATTAATCTAAAAATGTTTAGATCATGTTAGCCACAAATAGATTTTGACATCATCAACAAACGACGACACTCAGGAACTTGAAACATTGAAATTTTTTATATCAAAATTTGTCTGATTTAATTATTCCAGTCATTGGACCAATTTTGTTCGACGCGTTGCGAAGCACGATTGTAATTTGACTCTCGCACAATGTTGAATTGTCATCGTATTTGTAACTTGAACAATGCACGTGGGCCGGGGAGCAGACCGATGAGGAGGATGTCATTACCAACCGTAAATGGCAATGGACGGGTCGTATTTCAAGACGATATTCATGGATCATAACCCGCGAGACCCAAAATGACGTCTCAAGAGATAGACGAAACTGTCCTAGCAGCGGCATAGGGTAGGAGCCAGCGACCGCCAGACCTAACTTATAGTATCAAATCAGAAATATTTTCTGTACATGTACACCATAGAAGGAAAAAAACTTGGATATTATGACAACTGAGTTTGGGGGATTTTGGAAGATAACAGATGCTATGATACAAAAAATGTGTAATTAAAACGTAAAAATAACTAATCTAATTTTTTAATATCACATTTGTATTTTTAATATCAAATATCCAATAAAATAATTAATGTAGTCATCAAGGAATACAATATAATGTGTTGAATTCGAGATTTTATAGCCTATAAAATAGCCTATAAATTTAAAGGAAAAATGATTTTGGAATGGATAGATACATAAAATTCAGTAAATTTAGACTTTACTGAATTACGAGTATGTATGTATTTATCCTTGTTATTAAAAATTAATAGTCCTCTGTGACTGCATTCAATTTTTTTAAGTAATTTGAATATTACTGCCTTTGCTTTTATACCCGTCACATGTACGCCATAGATGATTTCTTACTTGTCGTGTTTTATTTATTTTGTTTTCTTTATAACCTTATGCCATTTTCATTTTTTATTTTCATTTTATTATTACTGCTATTTTTCTCTATTGTTACCATATTTTTTTTCTTTAACTTGTATTATTGATACTATTGTAATAATAATAAATGTCTATTTTTGTTTGGGAGAGATACAACAAGTGGACTTTTGGAGTCGCCTCGCCCTTTACACAACGTGACACGAAGACGGCCTTTTAGAGTAAAAAGTTGTCAATCTGTCGACGAGTGTCTAGGGTCGATATGTCGGTTTTCGCTCACATGACAAACGACACTGGGAATGCGGTGGGCGATCCACTGACAATATCAGTATTTTAAAAGTGGAACCACGGTAGTCACAGGTCGCCATATACTTGATAATTGATAACTGTCAAAGTTTGGATTTTTGTATATTTCAATGGACTCTCTTAGCAATCTAGGTAGACTTCTTCCTATTTCAGAAAGACAATCGAATCAGCGTATGAAAGCCGTGCGTACGCATATTGTTTCGTTGTGTTGGTGTTTATGGGTATAAACAATGTGCCCCGTACGCACGGCTTACACATACTAATTCGATTGCCTTTCTTAAATGGTAAAAGGTATACATGATACGATTCTACAGACAGGATTTTTGTTTGAATCCATACACTGCGTATAAAATATTCGTTGTTTCAATACCTAAATATATCAAACGACCATAATATAAGTATACTTAAGTCTTAAAATATTTTATCAATACGCGCTGGTTAAAGAAGGTAGCCCTGACCTACTCATCATTACAGGAAGTGGAAGGTCAAATAAAATAACAATTTTACTCTTTCAATTCAATCAATATAAAGATCGATACATATGTATTTCTAGCTGTAGGTACGCTGGCGATGGTTTTCATCAGATAACAGTGAAATCTCTTTCGACCCTTTTTTCCGTGGTAGGGTTTTTATCGTAGGTTTTGGGCGTTTTTCCAGGCCATATTTCATATCGTAAAGGCTAATGTGATGACATCAGGTATGCTTTTAAGACTGAAGGTTCGTATACATGGAATGAGATAAATATCAGAGAGTTGAGATAAATTTTCGTGCGATGTACAAGTCGCATCCCGGGTGCAAGTCTATTAAGTTTTACAAAAAAAACAGTTATTGAGTTGAAATGTCATATTTTAGCGCATATTAGTTCTACTACGTACCAAAAGACCTTCATTGTGTGACTTTCCAGAACTGTTTTACAGTGAAAAGTGAAGCATCGGCATTTGATGCAATTTTATTTAAATTGAATGCAAGAATATTTAAATTGCGATTTAATTAAGATGAATTACAGAAGTGTCACACAGACGAATCTCTTAATATGATAAACATATATTTTTTACAGGATGGCCTAGGTCTTATGACCTGTATGAGTTGGCTTAATTGATCACTCTACATATGTACTTTATAATTTTTTTTAATGTTCGTTCCAGATATGAAAACATTTCGTTTATTTTTTAAGCAATATTTTTTTAATGTTTATATGATAACATATGATATATACTAAAATACGCCAGAAAATCAGTATTTTCAATTTTTTAACTCCTTTCATACACGAGTATATATTTTAACGATAGTTTATATGTATGTATGTTCCGAAAACACTATTACTGAATTTTGTCGTGGTGGGGATAATTAATTAATTAAGATAAATTATAGAAGTCTCACAGATACGAAACTATTTACACGAGAAACATGGAATTGATGAGCGTTGTATTGTATTGAGCAATCACTAAGCTAGCTCATACAGTTTGTAAACCCCGGACCATCCTACAAAAAGACTTCCATAGGTACATGTTTCTCATATAAATAGATTCGTCTCTATAAAACTTCTACAATTTAGTTAAACAGATTAATCATTCCTCTGGGGACAAAATCCAGTAACTCTGTTCTCGGAACACACCTACATCTTCTCTTCTTTTTTCTCTTATCCCATTTCGCATTTTATTTGGGGTCGGCTCTCCTCATTCTTATTATCCACAATTCCCTGTTCTGGGCTATCGCTTCGTCCAACTGGGCATTCTTCAGGTCTTTTTCCACACTACTTCACCATGTGGCGCTGAGTCGCTGAGGTCAAACACACCTACATATAAAAATATTTTTTAAATACATACTGTGTATGAAAGGAGTTACAAAAATTAAAAAATTTGAACCTTTTTTTCTGGCAACACCGACTCACTTGAATTTTCGTTCACTTTTGAAAGCTGTTTGAGTTTAATAGGTCTGACATTTTTGTGAAAATTGAAAAAGGAGAGCTCCGTGATTGAATGTTTTTAAGTGTAGGCTGTGCACAGACAGAAATCTATGTACAACCGCGAATCAAACACTTTATAGTAAATTGGTAATAATAGCGTGTTTATAAATAAAAGTGAGCGCTTTTTATATTCCAGACATAATATGAGTACAAATATTGATCACATTTCATGGGGGGAAATACCGTATACAGGTCCAATATCTATTAAAATAACTAAATTTCCCCCTCTCAATATTTGACTCGCGTATTATACTAATAATGACGTGTTACTCCTCAATTCAAAGTCAAAGCCAAAAGTAGATAATTAAAAAAAAATACAAAGTTTACGAAATTTCATGCGGAGATTGTAATAGTGAATATATCAGTCAAACTTCTAGAAATCTCAGCATTAGACTAAAAAAGCATCGTCGTGGTCTAACTAGCAATAATTTTTCTGAATTTGCGAACCACATCATGAAAAATAATCATTTTCATTCATATACCAATAAACTTCTCCTTACCGTCACGCGCAAAGGTAGTAAATTGAGTAATTTTGAAAGAATCTAAACTTCTAAAAATTAACAGGGAAATTTAAAAATTTGATTTGGGGTGTTAATTTGCTAAACAACATTACTTTTACCAACTCTTCTCCTCTCCTCTCAATATACCCATTTTAATCACCTTTACATTAGTAACTCAGACTCCTTTTGTCAGTACCTATTTAATTATTTGTACTTCCATCTAATCCACGTAATTTTTTTTTGCATATTTACACACGTAAAACTGCTGTGCAGTTTGGCATATGTTTAATATAATAAATATCAAAAAAATAAATAAGTATATAAAAAAAAATGTGGTTAGAAATTTTGATAAACTCGAGTAGTAAAATAAAATAATTGAAGTAGAGATATCACGTTTTATGTTTTCCTACTTTAAAGATTCATAAAGAGATGTCGGAAATGTTGCTAGTTTGCTTGTCATAAGCAACAGTTAAAAAGTGGGCAGCCAAGATTATTCACGGATGTTAAAAACGACCATCGCAACGCCAATTATCGTAGTAATTATGAAAACGTTATATTATATTGGTTCTGCAAAATCACTAATCACCGAATTACTCTGTTAAGAAAATATCAGAGATGAGTGCTAAGAGATAATTACTCTCTTAGTGTGTGAAAAATACTATGGTTGTGGATTGTAGTAATATATTCACATGAAGTGGTTGTCCTGACGAAGAGGCGGGCACGTCTCGAAACCGGTAGACTAAAAATGTCTAAGTAATTTTATATACTAACATAATATAATATTCATTTTATTTTATTTTCAATGAGACACTACCCGAATACTGAGTACGAAATATATGACTTAGGCCCGAATTAAGAGTCAATACTTATACGATGTAAAAGAGTTAGGTTAGCCTTAAAAACTTAATTTTCAGTACAACATAACACTTTTACATCATCTAAGTATTGACTCTGAATTCGGGTCTTAGTAAAAAACAATACATGACTTATTTCAAACTCAGCTCAATTACAAGTGTCTTCGGCCTGCTCTAGCAACATGCATATATTTAGTGAATTAATGCAATGCGATAATGTACGAATCGGCACATATCCTGCACAGCGATTAGATGTGTACAGTGCAAGCGTCGGACATGCAAACAACATAATTTGCTAACAATCATTGATACAGAGTAACATGTAAATTTACGGACGAGTGTTTAGGTTGTTAACCCTAAGAGAATACAAGCATGGATACCTGGTCGAACTACGAGCGAGTGACGGACCTAAATGCTTCTACGAGTTCAATGCAATAATTTGTGCAAAATTATCGATAACTATTGACATTCTTACAGTCCCTATGAATACTTTCGATTCTGCGAAAATTCTTTTTTATAATATTATCCGAAAATATAGAGTAAATCTCTAAAAGTAAATTAATCTAAAAAACGAAAATATATTTTTTGCAGATTCTCTAGTATACGCAGGGACCATCGACTTTACCCAAAATTTTGTTCTATTCAAAATTGAATGAATTTTTTCCCGAAGTTTTTGCTACTAGCTACGGGATATCCTGTATACATATATGGAAGATCGGGTTTTGCACACACAACCCGATTGCGCTGTATTAGACTAATTATATTTACGTGTACGAAAACCCGTATTGATTTTCATTTTACCTCGGACCTCACCCTGCATATCTTACAGGGCCGACCACCGAGGGAGGGATTGTGTAAGAAATGGGAAAATCTTCAACATTTCATTAAACCAAAAGAATCAGTGGAAGCACCCTTCCGGGCCACGGGCCTCGACTTTTGATTTATCGCCCCTATTACACGCCGTTGACCGCGGCCCCCGTTACCGCAGGGGTTGCTCAATTGGTCGCCTTATCGGGGTGAATTTAAGGGAAGTTTATTAAATTGAAAGAATAAAGTTTACCCCTCCGGCAGAGCAGCGATACTTTTACGACATTGAATCCAGATATTCAGTAGTTCTTAGTTCAGGCCCTCGAGGGCCAAATACAACTTCTTGTATCTTAACGAGATATGTTTATTTTCACAAAGGTTAACTCCAAATATTTGAAAGGATATAAATAGATTACTTTATTCAAGACCTTATATTGCGAAAAGTTTATTTGTGCGAAGCGGCGAAAATTCTCGATCGTAGCATTATGGCAATGTGAAAATTACACAGGTATTAACGATTTATAACTTTATTAATATTTAAAATTTCATAAATGTTTTTTTCTTTAACTTTTCTTGATTTTAAACAATAATTTTATAAAATATTCTTTAAATATTTAAAATATTGATTTTTAGGTGTATTCTAGTGTACCTACATGTTAAATAATTCGGAAGAATATCATATACACATTAAAAAGAGCATTGTTTAATACTCCACTTTAAAAATATAGAGGTATATTACCAGCTACGAAATCTATGTATGATATGACATGTATTTCATGAGAAGGACTACAAGATGTCTTTGGTATAAGCCCTTCAAATACATGAAAGGTTTCAGATTTGAAATATTTACACAATTTTCAAATTTTTGATAACGCGTGGATGTTCTTACGGTAGAATTGGTGAACTTTACATTGTGTAGAGTGATCACTTAAGCCGGCCCATACAGGTCATTTTTTATTTACCTAAATATATTTTTTAATTTGCATGGAATGTGTCGTCTCAATTGTTTTTCCCAAGCGTAAAAAACTTAATTTAGAGCTTGAAGAAATTATTTAACGCCTAATTTAGGAATTGGTTGAATCTCTTTCGAATTTATCGATTTTTTTCATAATAAAAAATAATATATTATACACATTATAAATGTTTCCACTTTTTAGAAGTCGAAAGCCGTTTTTCACACGTGACAAATGAATAATATCGACAATAAAGAACTTGGAGGTAAATCATATTGTTTTCAAGCTCTACGACCAACACAATCGATGTGTGTAGATTTTACACTGACGGATGACAGCTTATAATTAATTTGAGAAGATCGAAAATTATATCCTCGTCCTTTCTAGCATATTTTTTCACTCTAGGAATATTTACATAAAAAATGATACAAGTTAATGTCAACTTGATACGGATATCATTTGCCTATAAGACCCATTTTGAAAAATAATGACCAAATTACAAAATACGTTGAATTTTAAAACTTGTAAATTTTAACTTGTAAACATTTTTTTTTCAATTAACTATTTAAGGAAATATTTAGGTAACACTGATATACGAAATTGAACTTTTTTAATGTTACGTGAACTAAAGAGGGTGATTGTTATACTATTTTTAATGCTAATTGTGAATCTCAGTACCTAAGGTTTTTCAGTAAAACGCGTTTGAAATTTCAGTTTTTTTTTAAAGTAATAGCATTGATATACAAAATTGAACTTTTTGACTGTTACATGAACTAAAAGATGGTAAGATTTTTTCCTGGTGATTCCGAATCTGCTTTCCAAATTTTCCCAGCACGTAAGGTTTTTTAGTAAAACGTCTTTGAAATTTTATAATTGTTTTTTTTTTATAATTTTTTAAGGAATAGTACTAATTTAATAAACACAAGCAATTCAAATCTTGGGAGAAGCTGAAGAAGAAATTTACTTAATTATAAAAAAATAACACAAATTGTATAAACCATTTTAATTAATTTGACGTGAAATTTTTTTATAATACATATTTTAACATTGAATACCTGTCTCATCAATATTCTTACTTTTTTCATACTACATACAGCTAAACGCTTGATCAATGAATATAGGACTAACTCGCTGATCTCTTAGAATGGGACTCAAACCATCTCTGGATCACTAAGCGAGAGAATTAACAACTAGACCAACAAGCTACTCTTTTGATACTACTATATATCTTCGGACAGGACTGTCCTGACAGAAATACACTAACTGATCGATAAAATGAATGTTAACAATGAGGGCGTGGTCGCAGTCATGCAGGCACCGGGGAAAAAGATAAAGATATTGAAAGTGAGAAATATATTATTGCAAAAGAATCCCCAATTCCTATGAAAATCGGAACAGATTATTGAAAGAGTCCATCTATATAAAAATATCTGGGATGTCAGCTGAAATATCAATGGGATCGCTCACAACAGATCAAAGTCAGAACACAGATGGTGTAAAACTATTTTTAAACGAAAAAAAAGCAACATACATATATTAGATTGGCAAGACAATTGCCTGGTGATACAGTATATAGTTTAATGTTTTATAAAATATTATCACATCAGTATTTATTTATGGGTTCGAAACAATGATATTCACTGAAGCCGCCACAAAGCAGTGATAGGTTTGGAAATATGGTGTTATTGAAAATCTTCTGAAAAATGCAGACTTAAGAACCTTCTCGCGGTTCTGGTTATCTGGATGGCAATGTAAAGCATCTCAACAAACTGGAACGTCTTAAAAACGTATGTATCCATTTCATCCTTAAGTTCTAAACTTTCCGAAATCTTCCCCATACGCCTACGATTCGATTTCCGAACGCCGTAACATTCATGTTAAATCTCTAGTTTATAATGTCTCTTGGTTGAGGAAATGCAGGACGGATTTCTTTGCAATTCATCGCTTCTATTTGGAGTCAACTATGTGGAGTTATGTGTTGTGGTCAGAAGGCTTTAGAATGATCCGACAGCATACTTCGGTTTATCATTTGTTATCACGATATTTTAATATTTAACATGATTTAACAGTGAGGAATGGAATATCGAGTGCACGATGTTGGACGGAATTGCCACCACCGAATGTGGGTCGGAGTACAGAAAGAAAGATTTTCCTCCTCAAACTCCGCTGATAAAGCGCATGGTCTACACACCCCAAATATTTCTACTAAAACAACTAGCTACTTACACATTTAATAATGTACTTACGGATTCCGTCCTGGTTCTGGGATTTGCAGAGCTCCGTTTGTAGTAGATCGAGTGTACGCTGCATTTGCTGTGGTCACCGGCAAACTTCTTTTTTCGAACAATCTTTAACTCTCACGGCTTCGTCGAATTCTGAGAAAAATCGACACGTCTATTTCCGAAAGACTTAAATTTTGAACCTCGGATACGCCGTATTTTTAGATACCGCCCGAAGAACGTCAATCTTCCAACAGAAGCAAAGACAATGGAATTCCGAAATCTAATTGTCAACTGGTTCGGATTTCTTAAGTTAAAATCCTGGCCTGCAATTGGAGCCACCTTTAACGCCAATTTCGACCAATGACACTTCATTATTTCGATCGGCGGTCAGCGATCACGAAACACGATATTAATAAAAATAACATACTCGATTTTTTCAACTGATAATAAGGTACGAGATTCTAGTTTGGTGTTGATCCGTAAAATGCCTCTCGTTGTCCAAGCCACCATAACTTCTAATAGCGGTGATGATTTCCAACCTCTAGTAGAGAAGTGGGTCTTTGGAATTTAGAATACTAATACGACTAAATTACATTATAAAACAGTATAAAAGTTGATAATCGTGGTGGGACGCCCTGCACCAGGTATAGCGCACCGCACGGAAGTGTAATAATTCCCGGTTATAAGGAGCCATTTAAGCCCGTCCCGAATAGTTAGGAGTATGTGGGATATTAAAGATTCGCGACTTTTCCAGATGGCCGCCCACTCGTGATCCCCTCCGCCTCGCCAAGTGTCGTTTGGCTAACGTCAGAGTTGATCCGAGCGGTTAGCGCGCTTCGGGCGAAATGAACACTTAAAAGAAATTGTTTTTCTAAACCGTACAATTTACTTTTTATGCTAGTAAACGTAATATAATGTTATTAAATACACGAGTTAAAATAAAAACACATTCGCTGTTTATTTTTCATTTCAGAGAATGTGATCAAAGAGAATTTTGAGAATCAAGATTTCGCAAGAATTTCGAGAATTAAGCCAGCAGTAGGTACCTATATATCAAAAAAAATTTACACGTATTGAATGATGTATGTTTTGTAGATAGTAAACTATTTTCTTCCTATTTCAAATGGCTGTGTATCATACAGAACCTTTATTATTTTTATTTATCAATTCATTTGCATGTTGAAGAAAACCAACATAGGTTAGTATAGAAAAGGAAAAATGGTATGAAAAAACAATTTATTATTGACTTTAAACAATGAGGTTAGTTTTCAACTAAAAATCGAGAATATAGGAGAAAGAATCACACCATTCAAATGTTTCGTTATACGATTCGTTTAGTAGGTATTTTGTAGAATTTTCACCGGCATGATAAAATGTGCACACGTGCGTTGGGGATCTGAGACTAACCATCGTAAAAATTACTGGTCAAGCTGACGGAATTTTATTAATTATTATTGGTGGCTATATGATACGTATTTTTTAGTGTCCCCTGAAGTTTTATAAAGACCGGTTGCATCATACATTGTCTATTTCACCATTTATTTACTGAAATTTCAATAGTGATATCATTATCTGTTGAGTAGGTGATTTTTTATCAGGTCTACAATTAATTTTTAACTGTACTGTGTATTATTTTAAAATGATTAAATTGTTGTAAAATTGTTAGGAGATTTTTTGCAAGGGAGGTAATTTCCAGGGGAGTTTTGACGGGGAGTTTGTGTCCAGCGGGTATGTGTCCCGATATCGGTACAGACATTGGCTCGCGACTATTGAGCAAGTATACCGAATATATCTCCTGTTGGTGTACTCCCCGGCCAGGTCCAGCCCCGGGCAGCCCCCTGACCGGCAGACAGGTACCCGGGAGCGGTACATCATCTGACCCTTGTCCGCGGATCACATGCAGACTCGGCGCATGATTTATGGGGGCTAATTGCCGGTTGCGGCCGCAGCCATCCTCATTAGGCACACATCAATCCCGAATATTGCACATTACGGTGGCGCGCGCGTACCAGCCCGCCGGCATTACGGCCACTATACACGACTGTGCGAAAATCGCATTTATCTTGATTTTCGAATCGTTACTGTCGGTTTGATTTGCAGAAAATCCTGAAGGACAAGTGCTTCTTGTTTTACAGATATAAAAATTCAACCCGCCTTCAGTATGGGTACCGAATAGACAAACGTAAGCCACATGCGAACACGTTATCATGCAAAATAAATGACATCTATGTATTTACAGAGAAGGATAGAAGGCTACGGAAGAGGCCTATATCCAGTAGTGGAGAGATGAATTTATATGTTAAATTAAACTGATATTTTATATGAACCGTGTATTTCACTAAGAACGCTGGATAAGACTTAAGTGAATCTCGAAGTTTCGCTTAAGTCTTATCCAGTGTTATCAGGAGAGCGTCCTGTCACCTCGGGGGGTGAAGGCCGAACTGATTATTTCTTCCGAGGTCGTAAATTATATGCACTTTGTTGTGGAGTGTTCACTTCTTCTACGATAGAGGACGCCAGTATGCAATATGTACTAATTACATCTTCGGGCTTTTCTGCGATGTTTCTTAAAGGAGAGACGAAGGCTGAAGAAGAAGAAGATGTATTTATACGATATTATAACGTTGGCTGTATTTATATTATTTACGTACATAAAATATACTATTTAAAGCACTATTGCTCTTATGCAGTCCAAAATAAAAATGATCTAACTATGAGGCTATACTAAACATTTATATAAAAACGCAATCAAAATATGTTAAATTAAATTATTATAATTAAATTAAATTCAGTAACTAATTAATACAATGAATTTATAAGTTGAATAAATTTGATTTTTGAAATAAAAAAAGATTTATAATATATAAATGATTTATTTATATTGAAAACTTTAAGGCCATTTTGGGATCAATTGTGTATGGAAACATAAATAAGTTCAACCTTAACGCAAACGGTGAGCGTACCAGCTAACTGCATGAAATTGTAATTAATTAAGTATTTGATGACTCTGATTTTTTTATACCATCGTGCATGAAATTTATGGGCAATTTTTGTGCTGAGTTGAATAAAATAAAATTTATGGGCAATTTTTGTGCTGAGTTGAATAAAATAAAATATCATAAATCACAACATCCATTAAACGTAAAACTTATTTTCTAAGCTATACTCTAAATTTATATTTTTACCTTATATTTATGTTGTTAATCTTCGTTGCACTGTACCTACGTACTTGTGAATTAGACTTTTTCCTTAACCATTCGTATCATTCCAGGTATCTCTTCCTGTCGCGTCATATTAAGATTCATGTTAATTTACATTCATTTTTAAATAAATTCTGCCAATATGTTTTATGAATCGGAAAGAATTATGCACTATCGAAATTTCTCGAATGTTCCGCATGAATCTGTAATCGACTGGGCTATTATTGTAATTACAGGATATGTGAAGAAACTAGTTAAACAGTCTCGAACATTCGACAGACCAAAATGTTTTGTATAAAAGGCGGGCGGGCGCGCGCGGTGAATTATTATTGTTATGACAGCCTGACATACAAGTCCACCACGGAAAAACGAAACCGTGCGATGGCTTAGTGTGGCCAGAGTGACAACGATAGCGAAATATCGAATTATTATTGGTCTGTGAAGAAGTACCTAGTTGCCTACTTGTGAGCGGACAGTGACGTTAATGCGAACCTGTGTGGAATATTTTTTAGTGTCAACTAGTATGAATTAAAGAATGGTGCTCCGATAAATCTATGTCCAGATAAATTTGTGTCCAGTGATAAATAAAACTTTTAATTGTTTTTAGTGTTTCATCTACTTCCCACAGTCATAATCCCGTGACAATATAATAAAAATACAGTAACATAGGAGTAAATTACTGTAAGACTAATGTCGCTGTAAACTCACCTATAAATCGTGCCATATTATAAATTATGAAAGTAATCTGGGTATGTATCTGTAAAAATTTTGAAGACATCCTTTTATGCGCTTTTTTTGCATATTTTCGAAATATTATAAAAATTTAACCATGCAGTACCTATCCAAATATTAAATATGTTGTTTTAGACCGGCGCCACACTTTGACGTCGCGTCAAATCCGCAATCGAATTTAGCAGTCTGCAAGAAACACACGTGCGTGCGCAGTGCGGACGATCCATCGAATGTGGCACGTTCCATTTTAAAACATGAGACGCGAAGACACCGATTTTACGTATTTTACGATATTA
The DNA here is from genome assembly GCA_016648135.1 of Agrypnia vestita. Taxonomy (NCBI): domain Eukaryota; kingdom Metazoa; phylum Arthropoda; class Insecta; order Trichoptera; family Phryganeidae; genus Agrypnia; species Agrypnia vestita. The sequence continues at coordinate 16,737 of JADDOH010007623.1, forward strand.
CGGATTTGACGTAAGTTCCGCGGGCGGAGAACCGAACAGACGCCGAAGCGAGCGTTCCGCCAGCGGATCGATCGATGATCCGCATAGTGTGTTCGATAAGCGCGTATTGGAAAGAAATGTAGCGGTGTTCCACGACGTCAAAGACGCGACGGAAGATACGCCTAGTGGCGCCGGCCTTAAAGTTTAAAACAAATTTTCGTCCGCCATGTTCTTCAGCTGTTTCTGCGGCTCTTGCCTGTGAGCGACGTGGTTACTAATTTTAATCGAAATAATGACAACATCGTGTCGAAAATGATTTAATAATGTGTAGTCATCCCTTTTACGTAAATTTTAAATGCTTCAGAGCTCTAGCTAGTCGAGAAGTCGATAGAAAATCCATTACACGATTCCACCACAAACAATAGACAAAAAGAGTTGATTTGAAGGCGCTTAAAAAATATAAGCTTTATCGATTAATGTTATATTTCCTTACCTGTTTGGTATATCCTTGTTCTAGGCACAAGATACCTACACAGCACGCATCTCATATTTCACCCTTTATCTTGGGAGGGTGAGGGCCTATCGCTTTAGCAAGGCGCCTGCAGGTGTCGCTGTCCTCTGTTTCGGCGTCTTTAGCCCATAGGGCAATTAATGCTGATTTATTTTCCTGTTCCTATTACTGATATATTGTCGCTGCTGTCGCCGAGAAAATCCAACGGCCGAAATAATTTTATACCAAAATCATTAATGTCGTCCTTAAAATGAGAGTACCTAATTAATATTTGTGGTTTGATTCTGTACATCTCATTTGGATCTACTAATCATGTGATGCAAACATGTAATAAAAATTGAGATTTTGCGTCGCGTACCGACTACACGCGCGATCTTACGGAGAAAGGACCCATCAATCTGTCAGGTCACTATAGAGTAGGAGACAGCGACCGCCAGACTTACGCTGTAGTATCAAAGCTGAAATATTTTCTCTCGGTGTACACTGTATGAGGTAAGAAGGTTTGGATATTATGACATTTGAGTTCGGGGGATTTGGGCAGATAACAGGAAATACAGGAATAAAAAGTGTGTAAATAAAACGTTAAAATATAAGGTATCGGATGATATTCTTAAATAGTGGCCCGAAACAAAATATATAAAATTCTGATTTTTTACTATAACTTAAATGATATGATTATTTATAGAACCTCAAAGCATATGTTGCTTTGAGATTCTATAAATAAACCACAAGAGCAACAAGCATGAGTAGCTTGTTGGTCTTGTGGTTAGGTCGCGGGTTCAAACCTCACTCCAGACTAGCAAGTTAGTCCTATTTTCATAGCACAAACATTTTAGCATAGTTTGAAAATAGTAAGAATATTGATGTGACACGTATTCCGTATTCGCATCTCTATTTAAAAAAAAAATATATGGCCGAAGAAATGACCCGCAAAAAGAGTATAGCAATAATGAATATGAGTTTATAGCAGCGTCCTGTTAAGCATATTATGTTTACTTTTTACATGCCCATTTTTCAAACCTGTATTACACGTTATCTGCTAAAATCCCCCGAACTCAAATGTTATAATATCCAAACCTTCTTACCTACTATAGTGTATATCTATAGAAAAGATTTCAGGTTTGATACTATAACGTAAGTCTGGCGATCGCTGGCTCTTAGTTTATTACTTTGGTTAGATCTTTACTTGAGAAAGATTCTTTGCTCCATTTCCCATAAATTTATTAAGGGTATGTCTTCATGTTAGTTTTAGAAAACAATGAATTTTTTGTGATCGGTCATATATCGAAAACACAGTGGATTAACTTAATTTATTAACCTGGGAAAGTAGATTTTGGAATGTTTACGTAAACGCGCATATAAGAAATATTGAGGTGCTTCCGACACGTCTCCGTATTTTCTTCACTCTTAATATTTTCATCAAAATCTTCCCTTGCTAGGGACGTTATTTGTTATATGTTATTTTAAGTTTAATATTAACGGAATTTTAAAGATTGCGGTCATGGTAAGCTTGTAAACTGGTTTAGCTGACATTTCTACCAGTTCAACATTTCAGAATATTTTATTTTGATCGAAATCTGTTATGACAGCAAGTATTTTTGTGTCCGATATTAATATAATATATATATATATATATATATATATATATATATTATATATACGATATTAATATAACATATTACGTAATAGGCTATTTTGAGGTTACTGGATCGTGATTGAAAAAGTGCATTAAAATATTCCGGAAGTTGCATTATAAGAACCTTTGCAGTAGGTAGAATTTATATCGAAAACGAAATTTCTACGATGAATACACTGAGCTATTTTTTCGATGAATTTTTCATCATTGGATACGCGATATGATATCGACTGCTTGGTAATAATTCGGTGTAAATCCAAAAACATAAAAATATTTTCAAATTTAAGAAAAATACACAATAATAAGGGATATTTTTACATATGTTACAGAAAAGTTTATAAAATCATAAACGTATAATAAATTAATATAAAATAAACATTTTATAGCATATTAATTAATGATTTTTTAATTTTTAAATAAACACTGAATTGACACCAAGCAGTCAATATTATATTATTATTTTGTTTTATTTATATCCATATTATGATACATGTAAAAATGATTTTACTATCACCGTCTCGCAAAGTTTCCATGAAGGTATGCAAGTTTTTATACTCGTGTAACTAACATACCATCAAGCTGTTTTCCCACGAAGTAGGCAAAGAGGATAGAGCGCACACTCTTCTGTTCCGACGCATAACTCTAGCCTTCTACATCTTGGCGTGCAAGCTCGACGATTGTTGAGGACCCTCTTCCAGTATCTGGTAAACCTGGTCGTGCCAAGTGTTTCGCGGTCGCCATCTCTTTCTGACGCTCTTAACTCTTGCGTCATATATCATTCTTACCTTAATCATTCGATCCACATGCCCAAACCACCTATGCCACCCTTTTTTAATTCTATTCAGCCCTAGCTGTAACCCGTCAAAAATGACATACTTTTACATGTTTGACTTTCAGATTTTCATTTGGTAATAATTCTAATATCCTAGTGGTAAATAAATCATCATCATAATCACACTTGGCTCTACAATCCCTGGTGGGTCTTGGTCTCCTCAAGAGTCTTCCTCTTCTCATCTGGTCTTGCTGCCAGTTCTCTCCAGTTCTGAATCTTCAAGGAAGATTCGTCTTTGAGGATATCAATCCATCTTAATCTTGGTCTTCCTAAGCTCCTTTGCCCTACTGGTCTTGAATACAGAAAGGACTTCGGCGCTCGTTATTCAGTCAATCTCTCCACACGACCCAGCCACCGAAGTCTTCTCATTTTTATAGATTTTGTGACGCCTAGCTTCTTTAACAAAGTAAAGAGTTCGTTGTTGCAACGTCTGCGCCAAAGAATATAAAGCGTTCCAGACGTTATCTCCGGATACTAAGAGACACTGTATGGGCCAGTAATCATAAGCTAGTGGAAAGTAAAGTCAGAATATATAAAAAATGCATAAGACCTATCATGATTTACGGTATCGAAGCAAGAGCTGACACACAGAGAACTAAACACCTTCTCACAACTACCGAGATGAAGACCCTAAGATCCATTGCGGGCAAGACCCTAAGAGACAGGGTACCCAATGCGGAAATCTACCGAACCTGCGATGTCGAGAGAATTAACCAGACAAGACTTCCCAGAGCTGTGATGCGCGGGATTCCAGAGGGGCGCTGACCGCCAGAGAGACCACCAAAGAGATGGAGAGAGAACTGGATGTCCTCGTCACAAGATCAGGACTGTGAATGGTGAATGGTACCCACCGCTTACCCAGGACCGTTCTAAGAGCAAAAGCTTCCATATCGGTCCTACTCAATCGTCTCCAGGTTGACATTTATTTTCAACTACAATGCAGGACCATGCTCCCTCGCTCGGGTCGTATAAACCTTTGCGAGGGGGCACGGCCGCAAACACAACCATTTATAGCCCCCGTCGCAGCCCCCGTCGGACTGACCTGTCTATACAGATCAAGGATCTTATAAAAGAAGAAGAAGAAGATTAATTAATTTCACGTGTTTCGTATGTCCACCACCACCGCGACTCCGTGATTATTAAATCACGCTTGCAGAAAAACGTTAATACAGCCATGTTTATCGGTGCTTTATACATTGACGCGAGATTTAAAAATATGGGTACACGTACTACGAGGAACTTCATGATTAAAATTTCTACGACTTTATAGCCGGTGTAAAAGTACTTATTAATTCGTTCCGTGATTTGCGATTTTCAAATGAAGTAACGGCGGGCCTCCGCCATTCAGTCAGGTGTGACAATTGTTTACGGCGGCACTGTAAATTTCTACTCCGGTCCTAGCCCAGTGGACAATATTGTATCCAATCGCGCAAGAACATAAGAGAGCAATTAAAAACTTGAAATCAGAAATGGCGGAACATGCCAAAATAGAGGGTCATACGTTGGATAATAACAATTTAACACTGTTACATAGCTGCAATAAAATAATAAAAATGGATATTTTGGGGAGCTCAGAGATTTAAAATAATAAAAACATAATTACATTGAAATACCACCCATAACCTCCCTACTCCTATCCATTCTAACCCCGCCCCTTACCCCCACCACCATGACGTACACCCAATCGCATAAATACTGTCTGTAATTGTTTTTAATTAAGTTGAAAATGTGTTATTGATAATGAGAGCGATCTCGAAAACGTTCTAAATAAAATATAGAGTGGAAAAAAACAATGTTTTTCAATTAAATTTATATTTTACATATAAAAAATAAGTTGCCATATTTTTTTTCACAAAAAAAACTTTAAACATTAAAAAATATTTTTTTTTACAAGGTTTTTATCATTTTATTTCAGTTTTATTGAAGCTAATGATTTTTTCATAATGTATATAAATTACTGTACTGATGGTTCAACTTTTTGCAAAACATAAGTCAGAAATATTGATAAAAAATACAAACTTTGAAATTGCATATCTCCACTATTGACATTGGTTAATGGTTGCTTGAACATTTTAGACTGATTGTCAAGGCAGGAATCCACCTGTAAAGTTTTTGCTACTAGCTATAAGACACCTTGTATGATAGTTGTTTATTAATATTATTTATTAATGATAATCTACAATAATGTAACGAGATAATAGAATCACAAAGAATTACACGTAATCGATGATTTTGCAGTACTACACCTTTTCACAAAAATTGGAAGTTACTAGGAGGTTCTGGAATATCTAGACGAACATGGATCAGATATAAATACAAGGAGTACCGCGATGCGCAATTCAGACTTTAATTTGACGTTTGTGAATAACCAAGCGAAATATATACGGCGCGAGTACTTACAAACGTGTGAGAAGATTCTAGAACGAACTTAACGAATTGAGGAAGTGGTCAAGTATTCTAGAAACATTTAGTGACTGTAAATTTGAGAATAGTGCTCAAATTGAATTCGCGTTCAGTAACCTTTTCGTGAATAAATTAAGCGTAAAATTCATTTGCCTCCCATGGCCACGTCCCGTAACAATACTTTACACGTAGATTCCCGCCTAAATCAATATCCTAAATATCAATAGTTATGAGTCATCAATGTCCTAAATATCAATAGTTATGAGTCATCAATGTCCTAAATATCAATAGTTATCAGTCATCAATGTCCTAAATATCAATAGTTATGAGTCATCAATGTCCTAAATATCATTTGTTATGGACATAGGGATTTAATTTTTTTTTTCTCATTTAGGTATCTTCTGTAAAACGTTGGACTGATACTATACTGATGAATACTATAGACAATTTATGAATGGTGTCCAAGATAAATTCGCATTGCAAGCATGCAGTTCTTAAATACGAAAAAAAAATAGTTTCACAATTCATTCGTGTTTTTTATGTCGTTCAACACAAAAAAATCTGTATCCCTGTTGACAAATTTGATTCCGCTTCAAATGATTTAAATGCCCTATTTTTTACCAGCACAATGGATATATGTGTAAGTTTTCCACAATTTTCGGCAGAAGGGGGCATATTTATTTGTACGTATACAAGACGTAGGTGGGTCATTCTCTTTTTTTTTGTAGTTAAACTGTCCTTGTCCATTGTAGTGGTATTTTATATGTTTGATGATACCTTCTCATAATAATACGATCTCAAAAGTTTGAGAAACTGTATAGAAATGAGGTTTTAATTGTGTTTAATAAATAATAAAAAAAACATTTATGATGTGACGGAGTTGTTTATTATTTTTGGGATTTTGTACCAAACAAGACAATAAAAAAGTAACCCATAAAAACCAAGTTTTTACTATACTCCCTTTCTTTGTAAAATATAACAATAATTAAAGACGAATTAAAACATATAACATAACACTAAACTTACAGTAATTTAATATATTTCTAAAATTTTAGATGTTTTGAGATGTCATGATTTTGATAGATTCGATTATCATCAATATCGTACCTTATGAATTTCCAGCGTCAAATGATTTAGTCAGAATCAGATTTGAGTAATGTAGAATTCTTCAAAACTAAGCAGAAATCTAAAAGAAATAAATTATGATTGAATTTTTCCCAAAAAACCCTATTTTTCTGTCATCTGTGAACCAATTGTTTTGTAAATTTTCGAAATTCATAGTGATGTACCTATTATACCGACGGAGTAATTCAAATTTAGAAAATATTCCGCGACGTTATCGGGCCGCCACGCCGTTGCTAATCAAACTTTTCTAATGATTCCAATTTGAAAAAACCAATAAAATTTCTAAAAATCCGAAATTATACTATAATTATTAATTTTTTTTAACGAAAATTTAATAGATCTTCTTGATCGTCGCCACGAGTCTGCTTGCCAAGTTTCAGCTCGATTGGATCACGGGAAAAGGTTCAAAAATCGATCCAAAGTTTTTGTTGACGGCAAACAAGCAGACGCTACGAGTTAATATAAAGGGAGTAAAAAAAGAGAATGAACCAGGTACCTCTTAAAGACGACGATCCTCGTTCATGAAACTTTTTAGCCTGTTTAGTTGGTAGACTATGTTATTAAAATATTATTCTAGATTAGTAGGGCTTCACCTTGTATTTTTAATTACACCTAAACCTGCTGGGGGAGGCCGGTGGCCATTAACATATTTTACATGGCTTCCTGAGGTGTAGGTTTAAAAAATACATAAGCCCTATTTCTGGCAAGAAAATATTCCAAAATATATTTTTTGTTCTTTATGCCTACGTGCCATTTAACTCGTGTAAGTTCGTGTTTTACATGTTACAGAAACAATTTTGGAGTTGACGGAACAATTTCTCCAAGGGATGAAGTAAAAATACAAAGTTTTCCCAGAAATTTGTTCGGCGGGTGCCCGAGGCTGTTGGCCAAACATATTAAATTCCCCTCAATACTTGGAATCGTTTTTGATTATATTATTAGAATATACTAGCTGCAACCAGTCAAAAATGACGGAACGTTGGTTCACGTCTTTGCTAAGCCCTAGTATATATTTATAGCATCTTTTTGGCGCCCCACGGAGAAGCGGCCGTGGCAACATGCGTGAAACGGCCGGTTCGGGCTTGGTGGCCCGGGCTTCAAGCTCCATCTCCGGCCATTTTTTAGCTGTGGGGACAGACAGACGGACGCACAGTCAACGAAATTATTATGTTTAGAATTCTAAAACTGAAGACATTGTATTTAATAAAGTAAATTCAGATATATTTTATTTTTAATCACGATGTCTTAAAGATGTCTCACAGAGACAAAGCTATTTATATAGGAAAGCAGGTATGGAAGTCTTTAGGTGTTTATAGGGCTTACGAGCTATCATATGACTTGCCTGAGTTATACAATGTAACATTAACTTCTCCACCCGTAACTGACCACCACATCTATCGAGTTTTTGGAAGGTACAATACAATATTGGGAAGGTACGATAATAGTTTCACGTTTCACTTTGACATACACTAACGCCACCTACGGTTGAAATTTGTCATCCCCATGAAGCAGTATATAGATGTCACCGCTGGTAATGAGATATCTGTTTGACCAGAGTATGAAGCAATATTATTTTTTTATTTGTATATGTCATTCATTTGAATTATTAGCATATACACTAGAATACGCCTGAAGATTATTACAATTTTTAATCTCTTTTTATTTTTGATCAATTTTTTGACACCTTTTTATTTTTATTGAGAAGATAGTGAATAAGAATAGTAATAATATTTGTTCTGTTATAAATAATTATTTGTTCCGTTTGATTTTTTAATTTTGTCTTTATTTACCATATTTATAGCAGTAATGATGTATTTTCATCTATCTGGTCTTCTGTTGCCATCGCTTGCATCAGTCTCGCAAAGTCTCTCAATTTGCTATTTTACTACAAGTATAAGGAGATCGATTTCTAAATCCCGGCTTGCTATATTCCTTAATCTATCTTTCCTTATGAGAAATGAAATAATTTAAATTTAATTTTAAAAAATAGTGGTCGGGCCATATCTATATTTGGAATGTATAGCGAACGCCTTTCATTGAGAAATTAGGCAAGCCGCGTTACCTGTCTCCGCCAATGACGCGAGACCCAGCAGGGCCGGCTGTAGTACATATTGGACCGCCGCTGTGAGTACATACTCGTTCGCCATCGCCGCCGTGTGACATTTTTTACGCACGTTCCGCAATAACCTCAATTTGTCGTTCGATCTTAAAACCGCCTTTTCAAATCCGTTCTTCGCAGTGGATTTGTTTACATTATTGGTGAAGACGGCCACCCGCATCTACAGTCCACTCAATCGCATTTCATCAGGTCGCAGTTCAATAAATCGAAGATAACCAGGAGGTAAGTGTCTTGCATGTTTTCTCAGTTACGGGCCTTTCGCTACGTATTGGACATCTTGCTTGCCCCTTGGAAGTTTCCGTATAGTTGGACGCTCAAAGCGCACCATTTAAACCATAACCTAACCGCCTCACCATATAATTTTGGTACCTTCGACCGGAGATCGATCCATATACAAAGGTCGAACGAACGAATTAATATATTCATACATCCGACTATATCGTATTGAGCAACTCCATTATCGCAATTTTCATAATATTTGTTCAGTGAAATAATTACGCAGCGTGATATTTGTCGATATAAATATCGTTTAATATTTTTTCAGCTACTTTTACTTGACAGTGTTATTCACGCACGGATACTTTGCACTTGTAACAAAGTTATAGAATTGTTTATTTCGAATAAAATATTAAATAAATTCGGTATTCAAACATATTAAATAACAATTTTAACATAACATAACATAACAAATAACATTTCACAAGTGAGTATTTTAGAATAAATACGAACTTATTGTTAGATCACTGAAGTACCTCCCGATAAAAAATATTCAAAATGTCGCAGATAAATAGATTGAAATCTTTAGAAGCAAAACGGGACGCTGTTTTCGCTCACGTAAACATGATGTACGAAAAATCAAAACGGATTTCGTCTGAGAATACAAGGACGACAGAGTCATTCTTGGCAGACATACAAACGATTGATGAAACAAAAACGCAGTTCACCGCCGTTTCAGATGAAATAAATATATTGAATTTAGAATTGAATCCTGACTTTGTACCGGATTATCAAAAACTTATTGCATTTGATGGGATCATCTCTCATATCAAATTTAAAAAATCCCAACTTTCGGAAACAAAGTTGCAAGAGGCTCCTGTATTGGATAGTCCAATGAAGTTGCCGGCTATTCAAATTCCGTCATTTGATGGCAACCAGGAGAACTGGCCCATTTTTTATGAAACGTTTAAGGCCAACATTCATCAAAATAAACTATTAACGCAATCACAGAAAATGCAATATTTAATTTCAAAATTATCGCACGGCGCTCTTTATTTGACATCAGGGGTACTTCCTACGGGAGAAAATTACAATTCTTTATGGAATAGCCTCGTACAAAAATATCAGGATAGAAGGGCGTTGGGTTGTTATTACTTAAAAAATATTTTCGAAATAAAATATGTCAACACCGCTGGTGGCTTAAACGCGTTTATTGAGAAATACTCTGCGTCCGTTTCCGCTTTGAAACAGCTGGGAATCGAAGATCTAACAGACTTCATTCTTTTGTATTCCGCGTTATCGAAATTGGATAGCCAAACTTCACAAATGTTCGAGATGACGCAACGTGAAAAGGAAATTCCCGCTTACCAAGATCTGGTAGAATTTTTACGAAGTCAGGTGAAAATTTTAGAACGTACAACTACTAGCAACACCGCTTCTGTTCGATATGGTCAAAATAATTTAAATAAAAATAAGACTTACAAATCTTTCTTGACTAAAAGTACTGGAAATAATTGCTTATTATGTTTGAGAGAAGATCATAAACATTTGTACGAATGTCCAAAGTACAAAGGCATGCCGATCAACGAACGCTTTAATTTCATAAAGACCAAAAATGGTTGTATTAACTGTCTAAGTTACTCGCACATTATAAAAAATTGCAAATCAACGCGTAATTGCAAAAAATGCAATAAACGTCATAATACGCTTCTTCATTTTGAAGATAATAATCGAGATGATGCGCATCCAGTAGCATCTATATCACTGGTTACCGCGCGAAACCAGTCAAAATCTTATTCGCCTAGTGCTAATATTTTATTGTCGACGGCCCAAGTATTAGCTTACAAAAATCAAAATGAAAAACGGTTAATACGATGTCTAATTGATAGTGCATCGCAAAATCATTTGCTCACAGTAGCGTGCTGTGATGAGTTAAATTTAAAAATCTCGCCGCTTTACAATGCGGTCCTCAAGGGTGTAGGCAATAGCTCGCGTCCAATAAAAGGATACACTAATTTCATCATACAATCACGAGTAAATTCACAGACTTATAATATCCAGGCTTTGGTTGTTGACAAAATCACCAATAACCTACCTGTGCAATACATTGACACGGCAAATCTGGCTTATTTAAAAAATGTTCAACTCGCTGACACGGATTGGAATATACCGAAGCCGATCGATTTAGTTTTAGGTGCAGAATTATTCCCGTATCTTATATTAGGTGGTCGAATAAACGCACCCTCTCCCGCTCCGCCGTTGTTAGAAACGACTTTAGGCTACATCATAATGGGCGAGATGTCTATGGAAAATCCCAAAAAGGAAGATTCTACTTTAACTCTTCTATCTCTAAATGATGGTGATTTACAGACTTCTCTGCAAAGTTTTGGCATCTAGAAGAGATTCCAACTAGGCAGTTCCTGAGCCCCGAGGAGACGACCTGCGAAAGGTTATACAGCGCATCTGTAAATAGAGATGAGGCTGGACGTTACTCGGTCGCATTACCTTTTCGTGGAGATTCAAAGGAATTAGGTAATTCACGAAATACTGCGTATCGCCGACTTATCGCTCTAGAGAGGAAATTCAAACAAGAACCAAAACTTCGTGAAAATTATAATAACGTAGTAAACGAATACATTGAAAAGGAGTATTTAACTGAGATTACCGCAATCGATGTCTCAAACGAGGGTTATTACATACCGCATCATGCCGTCACACGCCCAGATAAGCCAATGCCGCGAATTGTACTCGACGCAAGTTCAAAAACCCATACTGGGAAATCATTGAATGATATATTATATGCTGGGCCTAACTTACAAGCAAACCTTTTCTCTCTTTTACTTGAGTTCCGGTTATTTCCTGTAGCTATGACCGCGGACATAAAGCAGATGTATTTACAAATTGGTACATTTCAAAATGATCGTAAATATTTAAAGATATTATTTCGTTTTAGCGACTATAGCAACGAGACGATCAGAGTATTTCAATTCAACCGCCTTCCATTTGTCCTCAAACCTAGTCCGTATTTAGCTTTGCGTACTATTCGTCAGCTAGCATCAGACATGCGCTTTCAGTACCCTGATGCCGCTGCAGTCGCCGAGTCTAAACTTTACATGGATGACTTGGTGCATTCAATGCCTGACGACGAATCGGCCATCCGCACCTCTCGAGAGTTAATCTCGTTATTCAAATCAGGATCCTTTGAATTAATTAAATGGTCGAGTAATTCTTTGGCATTACTCAATGACCTCCCGCATTCTCATCGAAGTTCAGTGGATTTCACAATTGAGAACAACAGTACTAAAGTTCTAGGTTTATCTTGGGAACCTGCTGAGGACAATTTCTTCTTAACAACTCTGCAGGTCCAAGAGACATGTACAAAGCGAAGCATACTTTCATTAGTGGCTCGTTTGTTTGATGTTCTAGGCATCGTGGCCCCAGTAATCCTGTATGCCAAATTGCTCGTTAAGGAGCTCTGGTTGTGCGATATTGGTTGGGATGAT
>JADDOH010007625.1:0-21557 GCA_016648135.1 Agrypnia vestita
GCCCTAACCAAAACGATTTCGAAGCGATAATGATGGCTGCCATTTTCCCTCGGGATTCGTGGACACAAACCATAAGGCGCGGGATCCGAAAATTCAAACAACACGGTTGATGTGGCCAGTGTTAAATCTGGTGAAATGCATGCGATGGTCGTGACTGGATTGGACTTCAGTAAGATAGAGATCCTCTAACCCTTGTCCTCATTAATCCTTTTTATTCCTGACTTATTCATAATTTAATTCCGTCCACCAACTTCCTAATTTAATATGCCTAGCGACATTTGTCGTATCTACTTATAACTCAACCGCATATAATTCAAATTATTCCTAACGCCACGCCGATTTCTGCTCAATTATTTTTCGTGAAAAAAATAAGCTTCTTCGTAATTCCGCATTGATTATCTACTCGTGAAGAATCCACATTTATACCGCATCTATTAAAAAAATATATATCATCTTGTAAACCCGCATAACAAACATTTATATTTAAAATAATCCACAGCCGTGTATTATGTCGTCCAATGATCAATTCGGCAAACGAAGGAGTGTGTCTGCAGTTTGACCAGAAATATCGAAGAAAGAGGCATTTCCGTTCCTTACCCCAAACATCCAACATCTCAAAGGTAGGATTTTCGTCTTACTTGTTGTTTACATTCATGATGCGACCTTTTTTTCTGTTTTTCCCTTCATCTGTCAACCAATCTCCAGCATCTCGTCAATATTTGAATTCCCGCTAATGAACGTTTCTCGCTCTCGAACAAATCTCAATGTACCTTTATTTATTATAAACCTCTTCACCAACGGTAATAAATAAAATATGCCATATACAAAATCACAACTTCCAATACAAAAAGCTTTCATAAACCATGCTGGGTTTGATTACGGGAAAACCGAGCTGAAAACGTGAACTTAAGTAACTCGAGGTGGTCTGGAATTTACACAAACGACGACACGTACGTAAGATTCCGACCATGCAAAACAAAGATTTAGCTCGTCGTGTGTGACGGCCGATGCATACGTCACAGAGACAACTAACTGAGGGATACTTCCACAGAATTATTATGGTCACTTTATTGACAGTCACAAACCCTGTCTGACTTAAATGTGTCAAGATGACACCCTCCGCATAACTAATGCTTGGAAATCTTTAAACTCGTTGGAACGAGTGTTCTTTCGTGGCTCCACTGCGCATGGATTTCTTTAGCCTCGCTCCACCTACGAGGGTTTCGCGCCTCCCGCACATGGATTTCTTTATCCTCGCTCCGCCCACGAGAGTCTCGCCTACGACCGAACCCCTTATAGCAAAAGCAAGATTTTCCACTTACAAAATAATACAATATCATTAAAATCATTACACAATAAATAAAACTGTTTTTTCGCGTAGTTGCGTGACGTGGCGTTCCAATGCCGTTCAGTCAAGCCCGAAAACGGGCCCAATTTCCAGTCCAACCATCGCACATGGGCCCGGGTACCCCATGCACAATTATGCCTCTGAACCATACGTGCACGCTTAATACTCAGAGGTACACCCCAATTATACCTAAATAACAAATACGCGAGTTGTGTGCAATGCCAAGTAAACATCATTTTAACAGAGTGATTTCATCAGCTATATAGCTTTAAAAACGTCCCTCACATGATAATCGCCCGCGGCTTTCAAGTTTAAATCGGCTATCGAATAAATAATTGGAGATAACACCTTTATAACCTGGTTTTTAACAAATTTCGGCGCAAATTTATTCGAGAAGTATTTGCCGCCTCTACTTAGAACGAAATTTTTTCTGTAACGTCCCTTTTTCCCTTATTAAACTGCTTTTGAATCCGTTTAAAGGACAAAAGTAAATTATCTTGCACCAACTTGTAAACATCCCTTAAGCAATCTAATTTTAAAACATATTGCTGCCTATCCTCTAATTCCAGCGCGTCACCCGCAGCTTCTGCGTCCCCATAACGAAGGTGGAGATTTCCACCGACGACTTGCTCTCAGCCGAACATAAGGAAGTACGGAGTAAAACCGGTTGACAAATTTAACGTGTTTTTCAGCGCTGAAGCGACCTCTGGCAACACCTCACACCATTTCCGCTGGATTGATTCGACCAGAGCCGAAACGCATGGCATAAACGACCTGTGATAACGCTCAATAGGGTTTTCTCAGGGGCTGTAATTTGCAGTGAATGTTAGCCGCGGCACCCCATATTTATCTATAAAGGCTTTAAGAACATTACTCCTAAACTGGACTCCGTTGTCAGCAAAAATTCTGTAGGGCGTACCAAATTGTAAAAACAAACCCTCTAAGTTAGCTACAATCACGTAAGCTGTGGCTCTCCTAATCGGAAAAAACCACAAGTACTTCGAAAATAAGTCTACCACGGTCAGCACATAATTATGACCTTTTAAAATTTTAGGGAGCGGTCCTACTAAGTCCATTGAAAGCATGTGCACCGGTTTCCTTACAACGCGTGGGTTCTTCATCAACCCCGCCTTCAGTACCTGAGAATATTTAAATCGCCGACAAACTTATTATTCTCTACAAATCGATTACAATCGATCGAAATACAAAAGATTATTCTCTAATTGAGTCGAACATACGCTCTAATTGAGTCAAACATACGCGGCCAATAATAATGAGACTTCAATTTTCCGTACGTTTTGTGTACGCCTAAGTGCGTTGCACTATCTACATCATAATTTGATCGAATTACCTCGGCCCTTTTGTCACGCGGAATTACCATTTTCCATTCATTATCTTCGTGCAGCTCGTCCGACGCCTTCGTAAAACGAAACTGTCAAGATGTTAATATCAAAATTATTTAATTTGTTATAACTACCTACTAGTGAATGTATGTGTAACACCTTTAAATGAAATAAAAGTTAGTCTGTTGCGAACTACCCACGTGTTACAACAGGTTATGGGCCCTGAAGGTTTTGTAAACAAAAGTGGCGGAAAGGTGTTAAAATTAAAAAAGGCCATTTATGGGTTAAAGCAATCTTCCCTAGCATGGTATGAAAGAGTAAAGGAGGTTTTAAGTAAATTAGATTTTAAAAATAGTCAATATGAACCATGTTTGTTTACAAAAATTAAGGGTGAAACTAAAATAATAGTAGCATTATATGTCGATGATTTTCTAATATTTTCAAACAGTGAGACTGAAACTAATGATTTAAAAAATGTATTAGGTTCAGAATTTAAGTTGAAGGACCTAGGACCTGTAAGACAATATCTAGGCATGAGAATTAATTTAGATAAAAATAAAAATGTTATTACTGTAGATCAACAACAATATATTGAACAGTTAATTTCTAAATTTCACATGACTGATTGTAAAACACAATGTACTCCAATTGAGCCTAAATTAAATTTAGACAAATCAACTGATAAATGTTTACCTAATGTACCTTACCAAAAATTAATTGGAAGTAATTTAATGTACCTAGCTGTGTTAACGAGGCCAGACATTGCTTACTCTGTAAGTTATCTTAGCCAGTTCAATAATTGTTATAGTCATACACATTGGAATTATGCAAAACGTGTGTTGAGATATTTACAATGTACTAAAAATTATTGTTTAAGATATAGTAATAATAATAGTAATCTACAAGGATTTGTGGACAGTGATTGGGCAAGTGACGCCTTGGACAGGAAATCCTATACTGGTTTTTGCTTTATGCTGTCAGGATCAGCTATATCTTGGCAAAGTAGAAAACAGAAAACAGTCTCGTTGTCTAGTACAGAGGCAGAATACACTGCTTTTTCCGAAGCTTCTAGAGAAGCTGTTTACTTGAGAAATTTAATGCATGAAATTACTGATACACTTTATGTAATTGACTTGTATTGCGATAACCAAAGTGCAATAAAGTTAGCTTTAAGTAGTCAGAATCATAATAGGTCAAAACATATAGATGTGCGTTGTCATTATATTCGAGATGTTGTAAAGTACAAATTTGTTAAAATTAAATATATACCTAGTGAGGAAATGCCTGCGGACATTTTAACAAAAGGCCTATGTTACTTGAAACATTCCAAATTTGTGAATTTACTTGGCATCGTATCTATTTAATATATATTTAGTTTATTTTGATAAGTGGGGGTGTCAAGATGTTAATATCAAAATTATTTAATTTGTTATAACTACCTACTAATGAATGTATGTGTAACACCTTTAAATGAAATAAAAGTTAGTCTGTTGCGAACTACCCACGTGTTTCAATAGAAACAATCTACCGTCCTTGATCGTGAAGTTAGGGAAACGTTGGGGAATCGACTGACAACTCGCAAAAAATTTATTATACCAGTCATCAGAGATCGTGTCTGTCAAATCAAAGACGGCATTTACACACGGCTCCACGGCATCCCAATCAATTCTAGACAACGCGTCGGGTACCACGTGGTCCTTTCCTCTTCAATATTCCAAATCGAACGTGTGCTGTAATAGCTCTGAAGACCATCTACTTAACCTAGCCGACGGATTGCGAAGCAACGTCAGCCATTTTAAAGACTGGTGGTCAGTTACTACTTTAAAATGTGACAGTTCGACGTACGGACGTAAATTCCGAATGGCCTCGACCACCGCCAACAGCTCGCGCTCGGTAATCGAATAATTTTTCTCATGTTCGGACATAATAATAAGCAATTGCATGTTCGCAACCATCTACCGTCTGCGCCACATTCAGACGCATCTGCATGTATTGTAAAGGGGAGCGTCCATACTGGACTAGATAATACCGGGCTGGACGTTAATGCACGCTTCAACGCGACGAAGGCCTCCTCCGCCTCATTGCTCCACTTGAAGTTACTTACACCTTTGCGACTTCCGGTAAGTCTCGTCAAGGGTGCCGCCAAAGTGGCAAAATCTTAAATAAATTTTCTAAAATATGAACAAAGATATATAAATGATATGACAAAAACCGGTGCCAAAATGGTCACATGACAACAGTTTAGTCATTAATGAAAATAAAACTAAATTAATACACATTTCATCACCACATATCAAAAAAAGGCTGTTCAGTTAATATCAATTATGAGTGTTTAGATAGATATTACAAAGATTGCAGATGTAAAAAAATCCAATCAAGTTGAAGTGAAAATACCTGGGCATCATGATGGATGAGAAATTTAACTACCAACCACATTTACAAAAAATATGTAATAAACTAACGTAAATACTATCAAAAATTTATATCATTAAAAATATTATTCCTTTTGAAACACTGAAAACAATGTACGTAGCCATGATAGAACCAATAATTGTATACGGTATTTTGGTATGGGGAAATACATTTCAAACAAGTATAAAACAAATACTTAACCCATAAAAGAAAATAATTAAATGCATCTTACGTAATAGTACAGTAAATTATATAAAAAACAAAGATAAAGATATTTTTTCGGAAATAAAGTTAATGAATATTAATAAGTTATTTAAATACAGGCTCATACTGAGTAACTATTGTATAAATATGACCATAAAACACTTGTAATGAATACGTTTAATACGAGACAAATGTCACTTGGAAAATTTATTGTACTGAGATGCAACAATTATTATGGAGAAAGAACATTACAAGTGAAAATACCAACGGTTTTCAACGGTATGCCCTCCGACTTGTTTGGGTTGGATTCATATGCAAAGGTAAAAGTGGCATGCAAGGAGTTTATTATGAACAATAGTGAGCTGTCTGCATCCTAACTGTTTTTATATATTTTTTATAAATTCTCTCTTCATCCTAACTTTTTCTATATAATTTTATAAATTCTTATGTAAGCCAGCACTGTTACTAAATGGTAAGGTATATTCATTAGTACTAGAAGAAACCTGCTGATAACTAACTCATTGTTAGCAGGATCTTTGTTCATTGTAAAATATGTAATAAATAATAAATAAAAATAAAAAAATAAAATGATTTGATATCCTTAGAGCATCTCGGGATTGGAAAGTTCTCGATACACCTGATCTTCTGCGGATCCGTTCTTAAACTATGTTCATCAACCTAAAAACCTAAATACCTTAGCTGCTTTTTGCAGAATTCCGATTTGGAAAAATTTAGAGTAAGGTTCGCTTCGCGCAATTTCTCAGCTACTTCCTTCAATAAAGTTAGATGCGAATCTAAATCCTTTGACAGAACAATGAAGTCATCGATGTACATGAAAATATTCCGATCATACTTTGCCTCGAACAAACGATCGCAGACTCTTTGCATGATGGACCCGGCGTTCTTAGCCCCGAATGGTAACACAGTAAATTCGAACAACCCTCTACCCGGCACTGCGAATGCCGTCTTCTCGCACGCGCTTTCCTCTAGACAGACTTGCCAAAACGCCATTTTAAGATCAATTGAGGTTATGAACGTGGCCCCGTTAAGATTCTGAAGTATCGACTGTATAAGGAAGGGAGTAAGCATCGCGCACCGTTACCGAATTTAAATGCCTGCTATCTAGGCAAAATCTCACGGATCCATCTTTCTTCGTCACCATCACCACTGGCGAACTCCAGGGCGACTTCGACGGTCTTACCACTCTAGGTTCCAACATTTTGTCCAATTCGGCCTCCAACAGACTTTGCTTCGAAAGTGACATCGGATAATATCTCTGCTTGATGGGCGGCCCCTCGTCACGATGTCCGCTCGCAGGATATTCGCTCGCCCCAAGCCTTTCTCCTCGAATGAGACGCTCTTGAACTCATTTATCATCGCATCCAGTTGTCTTCTTTGTCCATCAGACAGTGCTGAAACCATATGTCGTAATTGTAATTCCGGGTAGTTATCAGGTAGACAAGAGATATTATTAAACAAATTAGGGGCGACATTGAACGCGATCCAGAAATTAATACCCAAGATGACTTCTGGCTCAAGATTATGCACGACCACAAACTTGGTGGAATGTGTCGTGCCGTCCACCATCACAGCAAATACAATGACCCTAATGCTTGCTTACGGGACCCATCCGCGGTAGCGACATCTATAGGCACTTCCAATAATTTAAATTCGTTATACAAAAATTCATAATAGAATTTCGCACTAATGCATTCTACAGAAGCCTCTGTGTCCAACAAGGCCTGATGAATTTGATTTAAAATTTTAATCCTTAAGTAAGGCTGCACATCCGTGCTTTTGTAAAAATGACCGGTGCGATTTACTGCGCTTGAAGAAACAGCCTTACGAAATCTAAATGCTTCTTCCAAGCGACAATGTCCGTGAAATCACGCCGGTCAGTTATACGTTTTTTGGAAAGCTTACGGACGGCCCCGACTTACTTTTTACCTTTTTACACTTTGGGCAAGAGTTGCGATATACGCCGGGTGCTCCGCACCCATAACAATAAATCGACTTTTTAGATTTGCAGTCGCGCTGAAAATGTCCTCTGGCTCCGCAGCGATAGCAGACTAGGGGCCTGGTCGCCTCCACGGCCGACACTCGATTTACTACGGTCCTTGGGATATTCCGATTTTGGAAAGGCGCCGCTTCATGCTTATCTGCCCCGGCATTGACACTCTCGATACTCACCCTATCCACAATCTTGCTGCGCACTAATAATTCCTTTACGTTTGTGACCAACCTGGTGGCCAACATTGCCCTGTACTTTGGCAGAAGATTGTTGAAGGCGAAGTCAAATAATAGCTGATCGGACCACTTCGTGGTACAAAGATCGGACAACTTCTCCAAATATATCACGTACGACGCAACTGATTTGCCATAGACATTATATTCCAGTCCGACGTGACCAGAGCGTACATTTCTGTGAACCCATTTTTTAGCGTGGCCCAATCTCCAAATTCATATCTTTTTCTGATTTACCACTCCTTAACCTCCTCGTCAATCAGATTAATAAAATATCGGTACAGTACCTCATCCGTGACGCCACACGCAAAATTCATAATCTCCACTTCCTTCAAGAATTACATTTGAAGAACACATTTGTCCTCCTATCTTCCACGACGACAACCCGGCGGCGGAATTTTGAACTTCAATCAATCAATCAATCAATTAGCCCTTTATCCTGAACTTAGATTTTTGTGTAAGATAAAATGCTTTCCCTGTTTAAAGAATATCTCTAAGTTCAGTGTGCCTTTTGGCAAAGGCCTCCTCCAACAATTTCCATTGAGTTCTATCCCTGGCGACCCTTCTCCAGAAAGGGCCTGCTGTTAATTTTAGTTCATCCTCCCATCTCTTGGGCTGTCTTCTCCTTTTCCTTTTCCCATCTCTGGGGTACCAGCATGTAACAATTTTACTCCACTTTTCCTGAGTGCTCCTTAGCATATGGCCTGTCCATCTCCATTTCAGTTGGTCTATCTTCGTTAGTACATCCATAACCTTCGTTTTGGCTCTTATAAAGGTGCTTTGTTTCTTTTCTTGCTTCTTGATACCTGTCATGCTTCTCTCCATCGCTCTTTGGCATCCTTGCAGCATGGCTCTATGATGTTTTGAGAGAGACCATGTTTCGCAGCCATATGTGATGCAGGGTAGAATGCAGGTATTGTAGACTCTCCGTTTTGTGCCCATACTGAGATCGGTGGCCTTCATAATTTCTTTGAGTGACCAGTATTTTTTCCATCCATTTGCAATCCGTTTTTTAACTTCTTTGTCTGTTTGATCAGTGTGGGAGATGATCTGACCCAAGTATATGTACTCCTCTACATATTCAAGCGGTTGCTTATTTATTGTAATTTCTCCTTTGTCTGAGTTTGTTAATAATTTTGTTTTGTTGATATTCATGGACAGTCCAATTTTCTCGCTTTCTCTATTTAGGTCTTGGATCATTTTCTCTAGTTTTTTAGGGTTTTCTTGGAAAAGGACTATGTCATCTGCAAATCTAAGGTGGTTAAGTCTTCGTCCATCTATGTTTAAACCAGCTTGGTCCCATTCCATCTTGCGAAATATATTCTCTAAGGTTGCTGAAAAAAGCTTGGGGGAGAGTGGGTCTCCCTGTCTAACCCCTCTCTTAATGTTGAAGGTCTCTCCCAAACCTTCTAATTGTATTCTTGCTTTGTTGTTTGAATATATAGTTTTGATTATGTTTAAATAATGAATGGGGATTCCTTGGTTTTCTAGACTTTCCCAAATAGCTTCGTGGCTTATACTATCGAAGGCCTTGGTATAGTCTATAAAGGCCATATACAAGGGTTTGTTATATTCTTTGTATTTTTCTATAATTTGTTTTACAGTATGTATATGTTCTATGGTGGCAAAGTGTTTTCTAAAGCCGGCCTGTTCTATTGGTTGATTTTCGTCTAATTTGGTGCTTATACGATCTAGGATGATCCTAGAAAAAACTTTATATATGTTGGACATTAAACTTATTGGTCTGTAATTACCTATGTCTTCTTTTGGACCTTTTTTGTATATAAGAATTATATGAGATGTTTCCCACTATTCTGGTATATGTCCTGATATCATAATGTTATTGAAAATTTGAGTAAGAGCGGGAACCAGTTCATCCAATGTACCTTTTAGTATCTCATTTGTAATTTTATCTGGTCCTGGTGTTTTTTCTAGTTTTTGACTTAATATTGCTTTCCTGACTTCGTTGTGTAAAATTTCAGGTTCTCGGTCTGAGGAACATAAGTTAGGTCTAGGGATGCTATAGGTTTCTCGATTGGCATTGTCATGGTTGGAATATAGATCCTGATAGAAGTTTGTGGCTACTTTGTTTATATCTTTTCGGTGTGTTATATAACAGTGATCATATTTCAAGCTTGGTATCCATGAGTTTGTTTCTCGTAGCTCTTTTAAAGCTTTTCTTGTTCCGCCAGTGGTTAAAATATGTTTTTCCAATGTTTGTAGTCTTGTTATTTTTCTATCCTTCCTGATACCTTCCTTAATTTCCTTACTCAGTTTGGTGATAAGTTGAATATTTTCTTTCCTCATTTTACTATTAAATAAATGTTTTCTTTCCTGAATTAACTGTAGTGTTTTCTCACTTAATCTGTATTTATGATTTGATGGTTTGCTTTTGTTGAAATTTGTAAGTTGGTTCTGCAATTTAGTGTAGTTTGCCTTAAGATCTTTTCCACTTGACTTTAGTATTTCCTTGTTGAGTATTGATAAGGAACCGGCCATTATTTTATTGTTTTCTGGATCATGGGCCAAACTGGGTGGTGTGAAATGCCTTCTAGGCCTCTTATTTGGTGTTAGTTTAAGAGATGCTCTTACCATACGATGGTTGGTATTAAAGTTTAGCTTTGATATAACTGAGGTGTCTGTGAACAATCTTGGGTGGCTACTTGCAATGTAGTCTATTTCGTTCTTGTATCTGCCATCTGGAGAAAACCAGGTCCACTTGTTGTTCTTGTTTTTCTTGAAAATGCTATTCAGGACGACTAGTTTATGCTCCAGTAATAAGTCTATGAGCCTTTGTCCATTTATGCTTCTTTTACCGTGGCCGAAGTTACCCAGTACCTACTTGGGCATTAAAGTCCCCCATGAGTACAATTATGTTTTCTGAGTATATTATTGATGTATAATTTGTGATAAGTTGTTGTAAAAAGTAGTGTGCTCTGTGTTTTCAGCTTGTTCGGTTGGTGCATAAGCTTGTATTATTGTCCATGTTTTACAATGATTGGGTAGTTTCATAACTAAAATTGCGATTCGATCATTGATGCCGATGAAGTTTAGTATATTACTTCTTAGTTGTGATTTTACCATAAACCCAACTCCTTTCTGTCCCCCAGGTTCTCCTTTGGTGTACATTATATAGCCTGTATGTTCTTCTATTGTTTCACCAGCCCTTCGTACTTCGCTTATTCCTAAGATATCCCAGTTAAGATCTTTTAATCCTCAAGCTCTAGTAGAGATTCATGTGTTTTTAACGTCAAAGTATTCAATGTTGCAATGTGCAGTCTGTTGCTTTTTGTTGGAGGGTATTGGTCGTTTTCTCCCGCGGTGACCAACCGTAGTGGGAGCATTGGTTGTTGTTCGTTGGTTTTGTTTTGTTTTAGCTGTGGAATTCTATGTTGTTGTTTAACTATTTGAGGTTGTTTGATTTCCGGTAGTGGTGAGTTAGTTTTTGTATGTGATGTTTCCAGAGCAAGAGTTAGATCTGTCCCGCAGGTACTGAAATGCATTTTTCTTAGGCATCTTGGTGCTTTTTGAACTTAAATTTTCTCTATTATCTTTTCTACTGGCCTCGAACTTACTTCCTTCGCGGTGGAAGGCGCATCGAAATATGCGGTCGAAGACCTCTTAAGGAGGCTTGGCTGCCCCGACAAGCTACGGCATAAGTTATCATAGGTCAATTTTGCGCTCTCAATGGTGGACTCGTTATGAGATCTCGCCCTCTCTGCCAGGTCCGGCAGCTCCAACCCTTGGGTATGGATGCCTAGTCTGCTTAAAATTTCATTCAACTTTACCGCGTCGTCGAAGGCCGCTTCGGGTATCCCTTTCATGAAATTCACACGAGACTAGAAAATAAAATGCACGCCACCGCGAATACAATATCACACAAAAATACCAAACCTATCACCCGTCGCGAAACGAAAATAAATTTTACAAAATGCGCCACACCACGAATTTACAAAATAAAACAAATAAAACTGCCGATTTAAACTTTTCGTATCTACTCTCAATAGGCTATTCTACTACGCGAATATATATCTCCGAGCCGACCGCAGAACTTAATTTTCTCCAACCGACTTCGAGATTCATCAACGTAGACCATCAACCATTTCCAACTTTCGGAAATACGAACTTCAGTATCGACCATCTACCGATAGCTGATTGAGCTGACGCCGCAGAACATCATCTTCTCGAACTCACTTCGAGATTTATCGACGGAGACCATCAAGCATTTCCAACTTTCGGAAATTCGAACTTCAGTATCGACCGTCTGCCGATATCTAATTGAGCTGACGCCGCAGAACCTCATCTTCTCCAACCGACTTCGAGATTAATTGACGGAGACCATCAAACATTTGCAACTTCGAAAATTTGAACTTCGACTACTCATCAGTACTCAGTGGTCTACAGATATCCGATAGCAGCGCGCAGCGGCCTCTATCGGACCAACACCAGAGATCCACTCAACCCTCTCTACTCAAGACCATACCCTTACTTAATTACCATTTATTTTCTTCTGTATATTATTTTGTTTCATGTTTAATAAACGTGCTGGATTTCAGCAGTACCGTGGGTTCACTGGTCCCATTGATATTATGGGAAAAGCCTATAAGGTACCCATCTTGTTCGCACTCTGAGGCTGCAAACAGTGCGTCTAGGGTATATATCGGATTTGTACTTACTTTTGGCAGCTCCTCTGGCTCAGGACTGCGGGAGCCGTTGCGGGTAGCTAACTTCTACGGAATGAAGCACTCTTGTGTCATATGTACAATTTACAAGGAGTTTATTCAAGATAGTTACAAAGGTAAGTTGGATGATGCTAATATATGGTTAGTTAAAGAGGTTGCTGTAAACGCGGACTCGATTGAGGTTAGTATATATCTGTACGCGCGGGTCTAAACGTCGATCCTGTAACAATTCGAGAAGTCGCGACGCGTTACCCAGGTCTAGCGGTGTTGGCGGTCGAGCAGGCGGAACGGGAGTGCTGGTCTTCCCGCCCGCCGCCTGTAGGTTCGTTGGTCCCCCTGAACGCCAGATGCCGCCCGTGTGGTGGAATCCGCCACAGGGCTCCCCCCCAGTGGCTAACGCGTGTGGAGAGTGTGGTGGAATGGACGCCCCATGGCGTGCAGCTGGTCTGTCGTCATGTCCGGTGAGGCACCTAGCTGTGGTCTCCGTTTGAAGCCGGTGTTGGCAGGCCACCCCAAGTGGTCTCTGGCTGTCGTCTGGTGTTGACGGGCCGCCCATAGTGACTGCTGGTCAGTCGTCTGGTGGATAAGGTTTATGGAAAGCTGCTTCCGACGGACAAGGTTATTGCTGCGGGAAGGAAGTATAGTGTCGTGGAGGGGACGAGATGATTTCTGGGGGATAGCTTGGGTGATAGGACAGGTGGCCCGAGGCGGATACAGCCTCGGGAAGCACCCGACGCTTGCTGCGAGCCCTGCATGGCATCGCATCTGTGCTGGCTCTTTGCCACTGTGGTTCTTCACCCTCCATGTGTTGGTCGTGTTTGACTGAACCGTGCTGGATGGATCCAGGCGGAGGAGCGTAGGTGCGCGCTCGTGTCCCCCTGGGTACCTTGTGTGGTTCGGTGGTGGTTGTGGTGCATTGTCTGCACTGATCGCTGCGCCTGGTCGGCGATTTTGGTGCACCTGGTCGGCGTCTTGTTGCGCCTAGTCGGCGTCTTTCTGCGCCTAGTCGGCGACTTTTCTGCGCCTAGTCGGCGACTTTGCTGCGCCTAGTCGGCGACTTCGCTGCGCCTGGTCGGCGACTTTACTGCGCCTCGTTGGCGACTTTGCTGCGCCTTGTTGGCGACTTTGCTGCGCCCGGTGGGCGACTTTGCTGCGCCCGGTGGGCGACTTGGGAATTTGTGTTTGTTGGCCGGGTCCAAAATGTGCAGTCTGCTAGTGATACCTCTACTGTAGCTGCTTTCCAGCAGAGGTTCGGTCGTTTCCCTGACTTGCGAACTTGCAGGGCGGTCTGCACGCCCTGGTTTTATCCTGAAACCAGTTGTGGTAGAAACACCAGTCTGCCTTGTAGTTTTGCCGTGGTCTCGATGTTGATCTGTAACGCGATCTCTCGCCTTGTTTGTTGCGGGAACGACTCCTTTCTCGGTGTTCTACTTTGAGTTTTTGCATTTCTGTGGTGAGGCTCGTTAGCTGTTTGGTCAGGAGGTCGATTTTCCTCTCCAACTCTCCTTGCGGAGCGGAAGCGCTGGCTATCTCGTTAGGTTGGTATACGTCGCTAAGCCTGTCTGCGAGCTCAGCGAGCTGTTCCACGCTTTGGTCCCCTGCCGCTGCGAGGATGCCCTGTGTCTGTTGTGGCAATCGTTGTATCCACAGGGTCCTCAGCATGTCAGTCCTAGCGATGACTGGTCCTCCAAGTTCTTTCATCTGTTGGAGCAATAGTGAGGGTTTTTTGTCCCCCAGTTGCAGTTCGGATACTAATCGTGTGATTCTTTTTTGCTCGGATACCGCGTATCGATTGATGAGCGCCTCTCTGAGTGCCTTGTATAGGTTGTTATCTGGCGGGTCCGTTATTATGTCGCTGACCATTTCTAGGGTCTCGCCGTCCAGTCCGCTGACTACTGTGTAGTATTTTGTAGAATCCGCCGTAATTCCTGCAACGCTGAATTGCGCTTCAACTTGCGCCACCCATAGTGCCACCTTGTCTCGCCAGAACGGGGGTATCTTTACCCTTACGCGGGCCAATTCCCGTCCTTCCAAATTCTTTTCCGGTTGGGCCATGTCGTTGTGGCTGAGGAGGTTGATGTAACTTAGTCCTCTTGGCTTGCTGGACTAGCGCTTTATATTAGTTGCAAATGGTTGCCGTTGCTTGAACGTTCTTGAAGTTGCTTGAGGTTGAAGTTATACAAGGGAGCAAAAAAATGGAGAAAGGTGACAAAAGAAAGAACAGAATACAAACAATTGGCTTGAAATTAATACAGCTGTAATAAAGTTAGTGAAAGACCAGAATTTTTTTTTTTAAAAAAAAATAAAAATAAAAAATAATTATGAAATTTAAAAAAAATCTATTGGTATGAATTAGCTGTGGCGCATGCCAACAAAAAAAAATGTGAATCAACAAAATAATTTCTGGGTGTACAGCTATTGTATTATGGTGCGACTAGTTCTTGCCCATCCTGTACCTGGTCCAAGTATAGCTATGTTGCGAACAAAATGTTAGCATGCACAGACAAACTAAAAAAAATTAAGCAGGTGCATCTGTTACAGTATGTTAGAGGTAGCAGTAAGAGAAAAAGCGGAACGGTAGAGAAACAAAACGTAGGTATGAGATGATAAAAAGATTTGTGTTTAAAAATAAAAATAATAAATTTTTAAGATAAAATATTAATTAGAAATTAGTGAAAAGATTGTTAGTTTATGATAACAAAATACTTAATATGCTACACCTAGCGCCATCTATTAAAGTTATGGGAAACTAAGTGCTATGTAGGTTTGTTTCAAGATAATAAATGTCAGTCTGTTCGAAAACCAGTAATCGTGTTTCATTAGGTTATGGGCCCAGGACTATAATTCGCGTTAAATAAAAGTTTTTTAATGTTTAATTACTTATCTTGGACAATCAGTGAACGGTATACCATATTATAAAAAAGAAGCAGTATAAATCGCTGCTATAATAGTTGTTTTTGTGATTGACAATTTGTTACCACATGCTCTGTGTGCGTGTGCTGTCTCTGTGTGCATTTGTTCAATATGGCGGGAAGTTACATCGTAAATGTACCTAAATTAAAAGGTCGTGAAAATTATGACGAGTGGGCGTTCGCAGCTGAAAATTTTTTGATGTTGGATGGTGTGGATATTCACAAGCTAGAATCGTCTAATTGTACAAGTTTGGATGAAAAAAAGGCAAAAGCTAAACTTATTATGACAATTGACTCTTCAATTTATGTTCACATCAAAAATGAGCAAACAGTACAAGGTGTATGGAAGCGTTTGAAGGCCCTGTATGATGACTCTGGCTTCACGCGTCGCATCAGTCTACTTCGTCAGTTAATATCTATTCGACTAGAAGACCCAGAATCAATGGGTTCATATGTAACGCAAATGGTTGATACCGCACAGAAACTCAAAGGTACCGGTTTCCAGATCACTGATGAGTGGATTGGGCCTTTATTATTGGCGGGGCTAACAGACAAGTTTGCTCCTATGATAATGGCTATAGAACATTCTGGATTGGTTATCAGCACGGATGTCATTAAGTCAAAATTATTGGACATGAGTTCGGAAGTTAACAGTTCTGGAACAAATAGTGCTTTTTTGTCGAAAGGTTGGCAGCACCGAAACAGCAAGAAAAATGGCAGCCCTGCTTACAAGTCAAAATCAAAAGCGTCACTGCCGACATCTTCGAGATCTGTCAAAACAATCCATTGTTATAAATGTAACGAGAACGGTCATTTTATGAATAAGTGCCCCAATAAAGCAAAGCATAAAAGCGAAAGTAATGCATTTAGTGCAATATTTTTGATGCAAGCTCGCACATGATAACCGATAAAAGTTGTTTGCAGAATGTGTCGCTCAACCACAAAGTAAAAGACATAGTAATTGCAAATCAAAACAAAATACCAGTTATATGCTCAGGAAACACGATGATTACGACCATAGTGGACAATTCGGAGTTTGATATCCCTGTTAAAGACGTTTTATGCGTGCCTAACCTATCAACCAATTTGTTATCAGTAAGTCAGCTGATTCGAAGTGGAAACAATGTTAACTTTGAAGCAGACGTTTGCTACATACGCAATCGACAGAATGTACTGGTAGGAATAGCAAATTTAGTGAATGGAGTGTATAGATTGAATATTAAGTCAGAACATTTGTTTGCGTGCTCAGCGACAAATATGACTAGTGAAATATGGCACCAAAGGTTGGGACACATTAACAGTAAAACTCTGAATGCTATGAAGAATGGTGCTGTGAAAGGAATTTCATACCCAGATAAGGCGGATTTTGATATGTCCAACTGCATCACATGTTGTGAAAGGAAGCAGTCGAGATTGCCATTTTCACACAAGGGCTCAAGGTGTAAAAATGTGCTGGAACTTGTTCATGCGGATGTCTGTGGACCCATGGAACAAATTTCTATTGGACTAGCCAAGTATTTTCTGCTTTTTGTAGATGACTATACTAGAATGGCATTTGTCTATTTCCTTAAAGCCAAGAATCAAGTTTTTAAGTATTTTAAAGAGTTTTTAACTCTGGTTGAAACACAGACAGGCAGGAAACTAAAGGTATTGAGAACAGACAATGGTGGAGAGTTTTGTTCGTCAGAATTTGATAATTTTTTGAAGAAAAATGGTATTGTGCATCAAATGACAAACCCACATACACCGGAACAGAATGGCCTGTGTGAAAGACTAAACAGAACAGTGGTGGAGAGAGCTCGGTGTCTTCTGTTTGAGGCTAATTTCCATAAAAAGTTTTGGGCTGAAGCAGTGAATACTGCAGTCTACTTACGGAATAGAACTTTGGCATCAGGATTACAAAAAACACCTTATGAGCTATGGAGTGGTAATAAGCCAGATCTCAGCCATGTTCGGATATTCGGCAGTCCTCTGATGGTCCATGTTCCAAAAGCAAAGAGGACTAAATGGGACAGAAAGGCTGAAGAACATATCCTGATTGGTTACCCAGAGAATACTAAGGGTTACAGGCTTTACAATCCGAAGACCAAACGTATTATCACCAGCAGAGATGTTGTTATCATGGAGAAAATCAAAGACTCAGATGTGATACAAGCAGTGGTGGAAGAAAATAAAACTGATCCGAGTGAAAAAGATACTCTGACAAGTAAAGATTTCACAGATATGACATATGATGATGATGATATTACATATGTACCAGATGATACCTTAAGTACCTCCAACTCAGACGAATTCTCTGACAGTAAGTCAAATCATGACGAGTCAGAAAATCTGCAGTCGACCATTTTCGACATGGAAAAAAGGACTAGAAGGCTACCAGAAAGGTATGGGTTCAGTAATATATGTCAGGGAAATGAGGACATGCATGAAAACATTCTTACATATGAGGATGTGATGAAAGGATCAGAACGAGAAGAATGGAACAAAGCCATGGAAGAAGAACTTCAATCGTTCCATCAGAACGAGGCTTGGGAGTTGGTTGACAAACCTAGTGACGGAAAAGTTGTGCAGTGTAAGTGGGTGTATAAAAAGAAATTAAATAGTGATAACACAGTGAGATATAGGGCTAGACTAGTTGCAAAAGGCTTTACCCAAAGGGAAGGCATTGACTATAAAGACACTTTTTCCCCAGTGCTCAAATACTCAACTTTAAAATTGTTATTTGCTATTAGTGTTAATTTAGACCTTAATATAACCCATTTAGATGTAGATACAGCCTTTTTGAATGGTCATCTAGACGAAACTGTCTTCATGCAATTACCTCAAAATTTGAAATGTTATGATATTAATGCTGATAAAGTCATGAAATTAAAAAAAGCCATCTATGGACTAAAACAGTCAGCACGGGCTTGGTATAAGCGAGTCGATGAGGTTTTACAGGAATTAGGCTATAAAAAGTCAATGTATGAGGAATGTTTATTTGTAAAATCATATCAAACTTATAAAACATTTGTGGCATTATTTGTAGATGATTTTTTCATATTTTCAAATTGTACTAATGATGTAAAATATTTAAAAAATGAATTAAGCAAAAAATTCAAATTAAAAGACTCAGGTCAATTGAGACAGTGTCTAGGTATGGATGTTATAGATAAGTTAGTATGTAAATTTGGCTTAGAGAATTGCAAAAATATAGAGACACCTATGGAGAGTAATTTAAAGCTTGAAAAAGGAGAAAAAGTACATTCCAAGTTTCCTTATCAACAGCTTATAGGCAGTTTAATGTATCTCTCTGTTCTAACCAGACCAGATATATCATATTGTGTTAGTTATCTAAGCCAATTTAATAACTGCAACACTGAAACACATTGGAAGCATGCCAAGAGAGTCTTAAAATATTTGAGTTTTACCAAATCTTATAGTTTAATATATAAAAAGAATGATTTAGACATAGTTGGTTATGCTGATGCTGATTGGGCATCAGATATTTTAGATCGTAAGTCGTACACTGGATATTGTTTTATTTATGCAGGTTGTTTAATATCTCACGAAAGTAGAAAACAACAGACAGTCGCTTTATCTAGTACAGAAGCTGAATACATGGCTACTTGTGAAGCAAGTAAGGAGGCCATATTCTTGAAAAATCTGTTAAATGAACTAATAAGTAGAGGTAATAAACCTATTAAATTGTATAATGACAACCAAAGTGCTATAAAACTTTCTGAAAATTGTGTTCATCATAGGCGTACTAAGCATATTGATGTCAAGTTTCATTTTATAAGGGAAGCGGTTGCAAATAAATTGATAAATTTAGAATATTTAAATATCTCTGAAATGCCAGCAGATATACTAACAAAAAGTTTAAGCAAGATTAAACATTATCAATTTATGAGCAAGATGGGTATTGTAATGTTGAATACCTAATTTTTTTTATTTTATTATTTTGTTAAGTGGTGGTGTTAGTTTATGATAACAAAATACTTAATATGCTACACCTAGCGCCATCTATTAAAGTTATGGGAAACTAAGTGCTATGTAGGTTTGTTTCAAGATAATAAATGTCAGTCTGTTCGAAAACCAGTAATCGTGTTTCATTAGTTCATCGATCCCTTTACTAAAAAAACCATTCGGACGGGAATCAATAAAATCTTTGAAGGCGGTTTGGACTGCCCCATCGGAGTTGAATTTTTTCCTTTGCAAGAAGTTATCCAAATTTCGAAAAAATGATAATCTGTTGGGGCAAGGTCCGGAGAGTACGGTGGATGTCTTAGACATTCCAATTGAAGCTCCTCTAATTTGGTAGCCGTCTGTTGTGCAGTGTGTGGTCTAGTGTTATCATGAAGCAGCAGTGGCCTAGAGCGATTAACCAGCCTCGGTTGTTTAGCAGCTAGCTTTTCCATCATGGTTTGCAGTTGCTGACAATAGACATCTGCCGTAATCGTCTGGCCAGATTTAAGAAAGCTGTAGTGAACGACACCAGCACTAGTCCACCAAACGCTCACAAGTAACTTTTTTGGAGTCAATTTTCGCTTGGGGCATGGTTTGGCTGGTTCGGCAGGGTTCAGCCATTGCGATGAGCGATTCCGATTATCGTACAGGATCCACTTTTCATCACAGGTAATGATTCGATTTAAAATCCCTTCATTATTGTGCCGGTTGAGTAATGCAACGCAGCAGTCAACGCGCGTTTGTTGATTTGCTTCACTCAATTCGTGAGGTACCCACCTTTCAAGCTTTTTCACCTTACCAATTTGCTTCAAGTGGATTAAAACAGTTTTATCACTAACACCGCAGCCTGCAGCTAACTCGGATGTGGTTTGCGATGGATCCGCTTCCACAATAGCCTTCAATTCTTCATTATCAACTTTGGTCTCCGGCCGTCCACGGGGCTTGTTCTGCAGGTCTAAATTTCCAGAACGAAAACGTTGGAACCAAAAACGCACTGTGTTTTCTTTTGCGGCACCGTCGCCATACACATCATTAATCCTTCGAGCCGTTTCTGCAGCACTGGTGCCACGGTGGAACTCGTACTCTTCTCGTACTGTGTTCTTCTATAACCCCTTCAATAGTTCCCTCAAGCCTAGACACAAGATTTATCAGCTCAAAAATGAGATGCATTAAGTCCATGTAGCAGCCAGAAATCCTTTTCTTTTGATCTGCGTGGATAAGGCGCACCCTGTCCTCCGAAGTGATAGCTGCAAAAATCTCCCTCGCTCATACAATTGAGGCAGCCGTATGCTGAGAAGATGTGGGTGGGAAAAGCGACGTGATTTCTTCCCGCTCGCGTTTCCGCTGTTTAGCTAGTTACTGCCCTTGCATCTGCCGGTATTCTACCCGTTCAATCCCACAAGGTTCAGTCACGCCCTCAGTCTCCTCAACAATATCTCGCGAGGGTCTGGGCACGAAGTCATCAGTCCAGCTCTCCTCACTGAGTTTGCCAAGAATTGTCGTAGCTTCTCAGGTGAGAGTCCATCGCGGATACATCCAGATAAATCCATATTGGGTTTGTCAACCTTTCCTGGGTTTTCCGACATTGTTATATCATCAAGGCCCCACAAAATACTTTCTTAAGTGTAGTGATTTATTCTGTAAACTGAATTACTTTAAACATGCAATATACTCAGAAAAAGTTGTAGATAACACACTAATATTACACTTAGAGTAAACTAAGACTAATTTTAGCACTATTAAGAAGCATAAAAATCAACGCAAAAAGAAAAAATTCAAAAATTTTTGAGCATAAAAAGTTGCCGTATAGCATAAAAGGGCGGCATATACACTTTTATGCATAGTGTTTTCCCAGGATTTTCCTACACAGAAAATACAAAACAGAAAGAAAATTCTAAAAAAGTCATATATTAAAAAAGTTTAAAATATCGCACTTATTTACAACTATTCACTAAAAGAAGTACTATTTTCCCAAGGTTTTCATACCTTGGAAACACGAAACAAAACACAAAACTACAAAAAGTTAACTATGTTAAAAGTAACTTATAATTGGATAATTATAATATCCAGAGTAAAACAAAGTAAGTTTTCCGACCAAGGGAATCCGAAACAAAAGTCAAAACTAACCTAACTCCACTAATAAAAAAGTTGGCTCTCGGACCCCGGATTTTCTGGAATATTTCCGAGATTTTCCTATTTTTAAGGAGTTCGATCCGATCAGAAAAATCCCTCTTGTCCACTAGCCACTACACTACTACCTAATAGGTAGAACCTTTGGTAGGTATAAGTCCACAAATAAATGAAGTCACTTACAAATAAATGAAGTCACTTACATTTTTTAAAAATCCAAATAAACAGAATAAACAAATTTTAACGAATACTCGTAGTGATGTCAGCACGTCAACACGCGTCGAGAGCTGGACACTGACTGAACAGTTAATAAATTTAGAAAACCATCAAATCG
>JADDOH010007626.1:0-14246 GCA_016648135.1 Agrypnia vestita
TTGCTTCGCGTGTGATTAAAATTATAGTAATGTTATAGTATTAAAAAATAATAAATGATAGTATAATTAATAAAAATGTACTTTGTTTTCACCACTTATATATTAAAAATATTAATATGTTTCAGGGCCAATGGTCCCTTTGGATATAATATATACTAACAAATTAGTAATCAAAAATCATAAATTGAATTGCAAAAAAAAAAAATCAAATTTAAATTGTTAATGTACATTGTATTCCGACGAAGGGACCATATGCCTTGAAATATGTTTTTAATTTTATATTTTGTGGTGACACTATTTTTAATAATGTCACTAGAAAATTATTTTGCTCTTTTTGAAAAAGCACAAATAATAGTAGTTAAGCTTCTAATATTATTCATAGTTAAAATATTTTGTCAAATAAGTGTCTATTTGTGCGATATTCTTAATTTTTTCTAATGGAATATTGAAATTATATATGTCAAACAAATCATGTAAGAAATTGAATATTGCATTGTTTTTAGGAAATACATAAATACTGAAAGTTGAAGAGCTCTAGTGAATCAAGAAGTTATTCTATTTCGATTATTACATATATAGGAAACAAACAAAAATTAAAGTTTAGCTAGATAGAAATGTGTGATAAAAAGTCTTTTAAAATGAAAACAACGTTTTCCAAAGTAAATATTTTTATATTAATCTTTGACTTGCGTTGCGTGCAGAAATTTTCCATTTTTAATTGAACATAAAATATTAACAAAATTAAATTTTATAATACGAATGCGCTACAAATAGTGGACTGTTTATTACAAGTATTGAATGTGTTTATAGTGCTGGCTTAAAAAAACAAATGGCGCAATGGTATAAATTAACGAGAAGTACAGATTGTTTTAAAATACATGCAAACAATATTAAATGTGTAGAGATATTATACTCACAAAATAATATCTACTGAAAACTTATAAAAATAATATATTAAGTATTTATACACTTTATTAATTAATACTATACATATAATATGTGTTTTAAAATTGTCAGTGATCTTGCCACATGCGTACTTTTTTTGGTACTGGTCAATCTAGCTGTCATTACGCAATTGCGTATATGCGGAGTATGCAAACACTGAATGAAATATGGAAATATTTATGTTTTCTCTTTATACTGTTTATCGCTAAAAAAGCTATTTTTAGTTAGAAAAATTTTAAATTTCAGTTTGAATCAAATCGTAGATTTTATACAGACAGTCGTCCGCAGATGACAGCCGATTGCTTAACTGCTAGTCAATTTTTAATGTTATACTAAAAATTTATTTATATGTTATATAAAAATGCAGTTAAATTATGTACCCTCCATGTCAAATATCCTCATAGTCACAGGAACCATTAACATTTCAGCGTCGCACTTTTCCAAAAAATACTGCCTTAACTTTCCTAATACATATATATTGTACACAAAATTCCGGTCACCATCAATTTACCCGTCGGCCACCCCATCATCCCTGTTTTTATTTTGTCGTCTTCCAGGGACGCAGGAGAAAAAGGTACCATAAGGCCTCCCCTCACTCGTGGAAAGGAGACCTTTCCATTTCCGTCTTAAAGCCGTCACTTTTCTCTAGTCCGGGCGTCGGATGAAATCAGTTAGGTGCCTCCGTTTTATTTGGATGACCCAGTTCATATAAGCGTCGAGGGATGATAAAAAATTGGGCTCCCACATCAAAGTTTTCCTAGGGGTGGGTTTTACCCCACGCCCCCGCTCTCCCGCTCACTTTTTTATCGAACCATCTGTAGTTTGGAAAGTTTTCTTCAAGCAAAGCGTCGACAGAAGGAGTATTCAAATTAAAAGAAAATTTACCAGTAATTGTAATTTTTACATAAAAGTTGGAAACTTCCATCGAAGAATGAAAGGAAATAAAATACTGAAAAAAAAAGTTGGTGAAGTTGTATTTTTTATGATAGAACGGAGTGAAGAATAAGTGGAATGTTAAAAAAGAAAAAATTTACTCTATGAAACAATAGTTAAATGTTACCTCATCTCTTTAGAAAAAAAGTAAACAAAAAATTACAGACCTTAGGATAAAACAAAATAGTCAATAAGAAAATGGACCTTTTCTCAATTCTCTCAAAAATAAACATAAACGTTCCTGTTCAGTCAATGAGATCTCTTATCTTATGTCACACTTCATTCTATCATACCAGTCTCTCTTTTACATAGAAATAATCAATCACTTTAACAAGATATCAATTCAAAAGCAACACATTTCGACAAATTGAGTTTACAGTCGCTCGAACTTGTAATCCACATTTACCATAAACAAAACTCTTGATTTTGCCCTGAGAGCCGCAGCTTGTCGTACGATACCCGGCGTTGACCTTGGAACTCCCAAACTCTTGAGCCGCAAGGCGATATTGCGCTTCGTATAATTTGTTGATCTTTATATAATTATTTTTTTGTTTATTCTTTCCGTAATTTATAATATCATTTTCACAAAAAAAGTGCAATGTTTTGTAATCATAATTTTTGTATCTTCAAAATATTTGTCAAATATTTATTATTTTTACTGCAGCATCATACTAGAATCATCAATTTAGAAAAAAATGGTTTTCTAAAAATGTCCTTAGGTTTTCACGGCCGTTCAGAATCTTCATGGTATAGTTTACTGGGATATTCTGCCATGTATATGTGACCTCTCTGGCCAACGTTTCGGATCCCATTGCAGGGTCCATCATGAGGGCTGGCTGAGGTCACACATACACGGCAGAATATCCCAGAAAACTGTATACAGAAAAATGGTTTTCTATTCATGATATAAATCCAGCAATTATTATGACCCGTGATTTTTCACGGGTGTGCAGCTAGTTCTTTATTAAAAATAATGCTGTGATTTAATTGCCTTTAGGAACATCGCAACAAGCGATAATTTTCGTCCGTGCGCCCATGACCGGTGCACCCACCCCAGGGCTGATACAATTTGGAGCGTGACGGTCAGTTTTCCTGACGATGACGCGATTCTTCACGGCTTACTCGGGTGCGCGTCGCCTGGGCAGCCGGGCGTGACGTCAGCGGTCAGAAAATCGGCGTCGTCCGCCATTATGATTGAAAACCCGGCGACCTTTTGAGCGATGATTTCCTCGAAGGAAACCCTTTTTACGGCTTAATATTTTATCCCTTTATCCCGTGATTTTTTCACACACGGGATAAAGTGACGGAAAAATATACCTGATGATTTATTTCTTTAAAAACATTTTTCCCGCCTCTGAAACAACCCCCCTCCCCTCCCTTGACTCCTGAAGCTGGTTGACAATAATAATATATTTTACTTTGATTGACATGATATGAGTCGAAAATGTCGAAAAAATAATGTCCTTATATCAACAATTATGGAGAGAAGCTATTTCAAAGTTTGCATTTTTTTTTTAATGTGTCGGAGTATATATATCTTCTGTAAGACGTTAAAATTTTAAACATTGAAATCAAATTAAATTTGAACCTTAATCTTCTGCAAGATTTAAATCATTTTATGTGACTTACATTAAGACGAATGAAATTTTACAACTTTAATGTTAGTCCAACATTTTAAATATTGTTTTATAATATTTAAAACTAATCAGATACACAGAAAAATCTATCGATCTGTGGTGTA
The DNA here is from genome assembly GCA_016648135.1 of Agrypnia vestita. NCBI lineage: Eukaryota > Metazoa > Arthropoda > Insecta > Trichoptera > Phryganeidae > Agrypnia > Agrypnia vestita. The sequence goes on from JADDOH010007626.1 coordinate 3,620, forward strand.
TTAATATTTTTTTAACGAGATAGATATCACTAAATACAAGATAGGTATATTATTATTATTTAAAACCTAACTAACTTTTCAACTTAACAAGAAAACGAAAAAACTGATGAACTATAATATTTGCTAATAAACCAAAAAGTCATTATACATGTTTATTTTGATACCCTTTTGAGTATCATAATAATTTTAGATAATATTTTCTTGCATATCGTTTAATTCCAATTTGTTACATAATATGAGAACCATAAAACCTGATATACGTTTCTACTTATACAATTTAGTTTTTTCTCATTTTCTCTCGTTAGATACATTTTTTGAAGAGTGAGGCGGATGTGTTTCGATGAGCACTACACAAATCAATAATGATTTTTCAAAAAAACGAGTTAATGCTATTAGAATTTAGGTAATGATATGGAGACATTTTTATTTATTTATTTATTAACATATATATGGCTAAATAGCCTTTAAAATTGTTGTTTGTACAAAATGAGGTGTATTTACAAAATATAGTATATATATATATATAATATAGCAACAAGTGTGTACGTGGAATTTCTTTGATACATTGTTTACAAGAAAATTATAAAAATGTAAGTATAAAGCCATGTATTCACTAGGGGACAAATTGTCCCTCAACAGCACGCGCGGCATAGAGTCTACGTGACGTTGCAACGTTGTGCACTGTTCCGCGACCTCGCGCACAACATAGCGCGGCATTTCTACGTGCCGTGGCAACGTTGCCATGCGCACGGTACCCGAACGTACTCACTGCAACATTCCGCGGAGCGTCAGTACCACGTGGTATGTTTACAAGTGAATACGCATGCGCTGTATCTGTCAAGATGACAATGCGGGGAAACGAAATCGTTCTCGAACTCATCGAGCTGTATCGATCGAAGATCGCATAGAATGTCCGTCCTTCTTTCTCTTTGCAGTTAATAAATTTCGCATTCTCCTCATTTTTTCTCCTCTACTTTTCGATAAACTCATTAACTAAACAGATACGCGGCTATCATCATAACCTCATAGGGCGATATATTTCCGCGACGTCTGGAAAACAATAATTATTTGCAAAAAGGACCTTGTTTTTAATAATATTCAATTTACTACAGTAAAACCTCGTTAATTTGAAATTGCGACCCAAAAAAACATTTCGAATTGCGCGGAACCCCGTTTTCGCCAAATGAGATACCGCAGCTGTGATCCATAACCTCATCGGATGACATTTCCGCGACAAGATATGCGAGTCCCGGTGTGTACACGTCAAATGACCGCGTCATTGTCCCCGAAACATGAGCGTAGATGTTGATGCGACATGTCGAGCGGAATGTTTCGCGATTTGTCCCCTAGTGAATACATGGCTTAAGTATAGCGTATAGATGCAAAACCGCCACAATCTATATGGAGGCGAAAATAGAACAATTGAATAAAAGCAATATAAACAAGAAAAAAATTAAGGCCGGAAACTGACTTGAAGAAATGGATACAAAAAATAAAACAATGAATTAACATTGTGTAAACTAAGTTGATGATAGAAGCTCCTTCAAGCGCTTTTTAAAACACATTAAATTCATGTTAAATGTATCAACATCTGAAATTAAATCATTTGCCGGTCGAAATATTCGTGGAATAGTGGAATAATATGGAATATATGTAGTAGTTGAGTGGTAACAGTGAAAGAGTGAACGGTGCCACGTGTTTCGATCAGGTACACGCGGATTTATTAGGTGCAATAGTTCAGAGCAATAAAAATATGAGTTGTGTAATGCCAACATAATTTATTCTCCAAATAATTCCATAGATGGCGCTAAAAAGGCTATCTACCTTTGATTGACAGATAAGGAACTAGTTTCAAAGTCTGCTCAGAGATGGCGCCAGCCATAGTTAACAAACCCACATACAAAAGGTGGTTGTCATTACATACAGTACACCAAGGATTCAGCCTATTAAAATTAGAGATGGTGCCACTTTTGCTGGTAAAATATTAATGGAACGTGACTAAAAATGTTTAAATACTACAGAACACAAATGCTTTGTTATGTTCTGCGCCGTTGTGAATACAGTACAAATACAGACATCGTATAGAGATCTTAACTGATCATAACTTCGAGCCTTTGGCCAATGGCTAGCTGGCTTATAAAATATAACTAACAGACGATCTAGTCTGGGAACCCGGTAGAGGAATCTGGTAAAGGACAGCAACTCACGGAGGACCTGGTCTGGGGACCCAGCAGCAGAACCCGGGGTTGGTCGCGATACTACAAGGCGCCGTCACAGGCGCCTGCCCAGCTTGTCACCGAGGATTACTCGTTATTTATACCCACACAATAGTTTGAGTGGATAGAACGTCATCCGTTCGACTCCGTTATAGTAGTTACTTTATAAAATTTGTTGTAGTGGCTTTTTAAAATAATGAACTGGATTGTTTTCAAAATAAGGATAATTTTAATGAATTGTGGAAACTGTATTCCTGTGGAATTAATCTCTCAGAACGGAATTACGTTATACATAGTGCGGAGTGGATTAACGGAGAACCTGAGAAAGCCATTGGAGATTTCTCTTGGAACCGTGGGAGCTCGGACGCTGGCAGGAGATTACTGTGTGGAGAATTAAATTATCACCGTTATATTAATAACGTTTGTTTGATGCGGGCAACCAAAATGGTAACATCGCTGATAGTTAATTTTAATGTTTAGACGAATGAATGAAATTTTGATGTCATGTTTTCTATTCTTGTATTTGCATTCCTCCTTTCACATTGTTAAATACTTGTTGCATCACAATATTTGTTAAAAAGCATGACATGTAGCGCGAAAATTAATTGTGTCAAAAAACAGCGATGTTATAGCGAAATTTTACTTAAAGATTATTTTAAAATACATATATTTACTATTTGAGTCACTTCAAGATTTTTTCAAACGATTTCGTTATTTTTTGATAATTTTTATATGTATAAAATTGAATGCTTACATGTAACATCATTTTGCAGTATTTATGTTATTTGTATCTTATTTTATGCAATATTGTTGCCAACATGAAGCAGCCGCTATTCAAAAGTCGCAAGACGTGCGCCTCCCCACTGTAAATACCATGAACTATAGAAGCACTCGCAACTCTTTGACGCGCTTTGAATCTAATTTCTGGACTGCGGTACATCATCACCACTCGCAGACAGAGGTACAAAATATGTCATGTCATGAACAAGTCAACTTATTCCACGAAGAGAGCAAGTCAAATTTGTTTGTTTTGTTCACATTCAATGTGAACTCTTAATAATGCCAATAATATGTAGGTCTCTATATGTACTATCCTGTCATCTTATTTTAGATCTAGCTAGTCTTCGTGTTCTATCAAGTTTCACCGATTTTCAAAGCCCTAATTTTGTGACTTTCTACTCATCACATAGGTCTATACTAGTTATATTACTAATGGTATACTTGATTTACTAAAATTATTGTTTCATTTTATTTTTCATATTTTATAACAATGTGTTTATAACAATAAATCATTTTTAAAAAGGCATATCTACAAGATTAAATTATTATATTTAGATCTTTCATCATTTAATAAGAAAATTGTTTAAAAATTAATTGAGAAAGATGTAGAAAAAAGAAATAATAAAATTTTACTATAAATGAATTGTAATGAAAATATATATTGTAAAAATTGAAAAATATCCAAAATTGTATAAACATAATGATTAAGTATAAAAATATTAATGTGCTAATATTTATATCGAAAATTCGAAAGTGAATAGGAAATAAACATAGATAAATTAGAAATGCAAAGATTATATTAGGCAACAAATAAATACACCTAGCGATGTGCCTTCTTTTTTGTTAAGGTCCAAGCTTGTGAGCCATGTTTGACTTCATCTGTTTGTAGGCTAAACTACCACCAAATAACTTAAGGATGGGTGAACTCAATGTCTTCGAGTCCTCTGAATCGTTCCTGTAACGGCAGATTTCAAACGCCAGACTGCCGAAAAACCTCAATACAAATTACCGATCACGCGTGTAAAGCACATAACTTTCATTAGTACAAAAACAGCGCGATTCGATTGCGAAATGGCTCGTAATAACCGCCGTAAACCGCGGGAAAAATGGCGTGAATAACCCGCGACATAATTCATTTACGTGTCCTTTCAAGTTAAATAGGATTCGAAAGAGGCAGTCCTCACAACCGCCATCGTTGTTGGCACATTTCCACGGGTGGCGTGAAGCATAAACCTTTTACAAGAACCCTGTTTATTCCAGAAATTTCCATAACTGTTACATAAATTCGCGGCTTTCGGTCCATTTGTGGTCGTTTGTATAATATTTGATAATTTATGTCATTAAAACGGGCAGACATAGGCGGTGGAATTTATGCGAGACCTTTTGCTCACCGCCTTCTGGCATTTGTCATTGTTTGTAGTTTTTTCTCCCCGAGCTGTGTTGTGTTGAAGCGAACTTCATCTGATTATATAAACATTTGATTTTGTGAAATTTGAAAATAATTTCTCGGTTTATTTATTGCTCATGATTTAATTTAGGAACAAAATTAAGTTTATTCTTTGCGTTTTTAATTAATGAGTATGGGGATGCGTGTGGTTATGTGTATGTGTATATACCGTTCTGACTCCTGATCATTTGAAGTGAATATGATTGGGTTTGTATCAAAAGGAATATTTCATTTTAATAAAAGAATTTATTTTTTATATTTTTTTATTTTTAGCGAAATTTAAAATAAATTAAATTTTAATAAATATTATTATTAAGTTCTACGGGTTAAGTATTTTTAGGTATTACAGCTGTTTCGGCTTGTAAGGCCATTATCAAACAGTGGATATACCACATACAAAAGACTTATTTATAACATTTTAAGGTAAAATTAAATTAATTTAAACTTAAAATTTTATAAATAAGTCGATTGTACGTGGTATATCCACTGTTTAATAATGGCCTTACAAGCCGAAACAGCTGTAACACCTAAAAATAGTTAACCCGTAGAACTTAATAATAATATTTAATAAAATTTAATTTATTTTAATTTCTCTAAAAACAAATATGAAGGAAGTTCTACAAATTAAATACAACAACCATAAATAAAAATAAAAATTAAAAAATTAATTAAAGAAATATACACTGAGATTGATAATACTTACATTTAACACAAACAAAAAAGGTTATTTAAACTTTACAATCAAGAATATCTACAGATGCACTTTTTAAAAGAAGTGCACATTGGAAAAATATAAAAAAAGTACTAAAAACATTTTTTAATAGCATATGCTATGAGAAGAGGACCCGCCTCTAACACACATAATCTCTTCGGTGTTCAGTGTGTGTTGGTATTATTAATATTTGAGATTTATTTTGATTACTACCATTGAAAGGTTGTAAGGGCTTAGTAAAGGACTGACAAGGGGTATCTTTTCACGGCGGATAACACAGGAGGGTCGATTCCATCGACTGCGGGAGTATTGTTTAGTGATGTGATTGTAGGTGAGGAGATGAGGGTTGGGGGTAGACGCGGAGCAGACATGAAAAAAGGGTGGTTCGGTGTGGTTGCAACGCCGGTGGTATCAACCAGTTTTATATACAATAAATTAATTTTTATGAATGAATGATAGAACAATCGAATTGTAAAGATATATTTATTTTATTAAAAATATACAAATCTGCAAGTCGAACATTAGAAAACTTTTTGAAACGAGAACTGTAAGATTCCGGTCCTCGTTAGAATTTATGTTTACTTGAAACCACATGTTCTCTCTTTATGGCACTAGTTTAAAACATTCCAGGTTCTCCCCCAACAAAAACAACCGGTGTTCATATTGATTTCAGATTTCCGTATCGCCCCACTCCCCCCCGCTCCCGATACTCGAGTAGGGAACCAACAGAGAACGGAATACTCCGTTTCCTCATGAACGTTTTTATTTTTTCTTCGAATATTTTCATTCAAATACAGAAGAATGTTTTCATTCACTTACCACTTTTTGCATGTTTGTCTAAAAAATTGTTTTACTAGAACTCGCCTCATTCTTTCGCGGATCCAATTAATTTGAACAATGCGGGTGGTTTTTATTATTTTTCACTGTGCAAGAAAACAAAATTAAATGGAACAGAAAAACGTTTTTGTTTTTGAGTATTTTTCAAATATTTTCTTTAAAATGTGGGTACAATTTTTATACGGCCATGTCTATAGATTGCAACTTGATATTGTACGGGAATAAATAACTAACTACTAACTAACTAACCATCACGCCGTTTCTTCGCAGGCGTAGGCAGAGAGGATAGAACGCCATATTCTTATATCTTGTCACACCACTTTTGCTTCGGCTACATTCAAACATCTTCTCATACAAGCCATCCTCAAATATCCATCGTGCCAGATCTTTCACGGACGACCTCTATTCCTGTTGCCTTCCACTCGCCTCATATATTTTCTTAATTATCCTTTCCTCGTTCATACGTTCCACATGAGCAAACCATGTCAGCACTTCTTTCTTTATTCTACTTACCACACCACAGCCAGCATTACATGCACTAATTTGTTCATTCCTCAATATCGACCACAGATTTTCCACACAAGCGTCCTAGTGACCGCATTAGTCTACTTTCATTCCTTCTTTGCAAATTCTAGGATTCACTTACTTACATCAGGGTTGGCACTAGAACGCCATTATGTACCGCTAAGTAAGGGGGTACTATTTGTATTTGAGATACATATATTTTAGAGAATTTTACATAGAATTTTTTGTTGTAGTAAGTGTTACAATTTTACCAGAGAAAAGAAAAAATATATAATTCTATCTTAAAACATACTACTTTTTTTATTTAATTTTAATAAAAATTGTCTAGAAAATTATTTTAATAGGTAAATTTCACGAATAATGTGAAAAAAATTGCATTCACAGTATTCAGTCTATAATTTCCATTAACTTTGTTTTCCTATCTTAATGCTTGCTAAATCAACGTTTGCTTCTAATCTTGAACCAAAATATATGAATTCATTAAAATCTCAATATTTTTTATATATTTTTTTCTATATTATATATTTTTATAAGTATAGTTTTTTTAAAGTATCTATATTATGAGAAGTCGCCTACTTAGGACAATATAGACAACAAAAAATAAATCACGGAGAGTGATTGATTCCTTATAAGAGTATTTCATTTTTGTAATCAAGAAATCTTAAATATATAACGAAAATTGAGGATTAATATTTGATTTAACAAAATTCAGATAATATTCAATGTCAAAAAGTAATGTAGGTTTTTGAAAAATATAATTGTATTAGGTATGTCATTTACATCGTATAAGTTTGAAATTTTGTAAGATTGAGTCATCATCCTCCTTCTTTGTACCTACATGTATTTCTATTGTACTAAACTGAAGAATAAAAACATTTGTTCATCCATCAGTAAGTAAAGATAGTAAGCATATATTTTTTCCATCTTTTCCATATTTTTACTCCACACATAGCTGTGGAGAATACCAAAAAGAAGCCTTCTTCAATAATATAATGCTTGTGATATCACCCTCTTTTAAATATTTTGCTATTTCATAATAACAACGTAGTCTTACTTCACTCAATTTCTTCTCATATATTCAAAAATAATCTCATACATCCTTAAAACATTATATTTCTACCACATTTCACTTTTTATCTTAATCTGACAATTCCAGCTTTCTCTGACAACTTAGTTTGTCCTCGCAATTATTATGTAATTGAAAAACGCTTTTTACAGAAACAATCAACAGATCTAGAAAAATAATAAGAAGAAGAAGAATAAGTAGAAGAAGAATAAACTATAATAGATACTTCTAATTGAGTACAGATCCTTGTGTAGCTCCTTCATTTGATTATCTCGTTAACGTTCGTGAAGTAACGTGAACTTAATTTTTTCTACCGGCATTTTTCATCCCTTCATTCCAACCCTCTCAGTTTACTGGAAAGGATATAACGTTTTACTGAAACATTTTTCACCTACTTTTTCACGTACATATGTATGTGTATTAAGTTGAAATTCAAAGCCTAATGACTTATACAAATACATACGTGGAAATATACGAAGGGGTCGTAATAAAGCGTGACCGCAAAAGGCCTGAGCGGAAATTGTGTCATTTGTATTGCGCCATACAACCTCTAGGCTTCGTCACTGCTTTCCCCTTTCCTCAGACAAGCGGGTGTGGATGTATCAGATATACAGACAAGCCTTTCTTAAACAGTTTTCTCCGAACAGATTTTATACAACCATCCATAATGTTGAAATAGATTCATTCGTAGAATTATTTATATAAAATAATGAAGCGATATTATCAAATAATTCCACTAAGCTACAGATAAAAAACAAATAGTAAATTTTAACAATGTAGGTATCTCGTTGAATCTTCTTCTTTTTCATGCGATCCCTACAAAGTTTGAAACCTCATTTCAGTAAGCTGATTTTTGATTTTTGCTGTGCAAGATATATAAGTAACCAGTGTTTAAGAACCATTTTCTAAGAAAATGTCACCAAGATACCAGTTTTTTATACCCATACTTCTATATACCTATACTACTCTTTTTCCTTCCCCCATATTTTTACTTGTAAAATATCATATTTGTCTTTGCAATGAATGCGTCAAAAGTGGTCGCAGGCAAATTTTCTTCATTTCATAGTTTTTTTAAATCTTTTGAACAATTCACGCACATTAATTATCTCTTCTCCGTTGGCAATGTGATCGAACCAGGGGAACTTTAGTAATATTTGATGATGTTACCAATTTATCAGATCTTTGTAGGCTTCGCATATTCCACATGGCCAATTTAAACCTGTGTTCTGTTTCTCTTCGTTACGAATCGAAACAAGCGGCGACACATAATTTGCGCCACCATACGCAATCAGCCGCAGTTCCATGATCACGACTGCTCTGATTGAGAGCGGTTAATTGGTGCCCGGCCCAGTAATCGATGATTCCCTCGCCATTTCCACTTAGTTATGGCTTGTCTCTCTCTACCTCTCATGTGATTTCCGATGGGAAAACAGCCTAATTTGAGAGGTCTACTCTCTTTTATATACATAACTTACGATACACAAGCGGCTATCAACAAAACCACGTAACTGATATATTTTTTTAATGAGACACGAATAGAACACTAGGTACAAAATACATAAAAAAATATGCAACACTTTTTTCAAACATAATTCAAAATATCAATTAGTTTCAAGTGTCTATGGCCTGCTCTAGCAATAGGCTTATATTCAAATTATCGATGCAATGCGATTGCGTACAAATTGGCAATTGTTTTGCACAACAATTAGGCGTGAAATGTACAAGTGGCGAACAAGAAAACAAAAAAAAAATTGTAACAATTATTGACACAAAGTGACATGAACATTATAAATAAAGGGACGAGTGTTACGGTTGTTATACATAAGAGTACTAAAGAAGCACTACGCCGTTTCCCAGAGGGGTAGGTATAGATGATAGTATACCACCTGTTCTAGCACAACAATTTTGCTTCGTTCACTTAAATAAACCTTATCATGCACGCTTTTCGTTGAAACTACTAATGGAGCTTAGAGAGAGAGTTAATAAGATTTGTAAATAAAAAAAATATATTATGTGTGCTATGAATTCATATTATTGTCTAAAAAATATTATGAAGGAGTTTCTTTTTAAATGATGATGAGATATCTGCAAGCATACCAGCATTAGTGATTGGTACAAAACATTTTTATGATTTGTGAAAAATATCCAAAATTATGAGATGCTGATTTATTCTAAATAAATCGTTTTCTTGTTGAACATGAAAATATTGTCAAATAAAGAAATAGAATCAAAAGTTCTATGAGTATCTTATGCAGTATCTACTCCAAGTTCAGATATTTTGCACCGAGGCATTTGTGCATTTTAAAAAAGGCAAAATAATTTTTGTAGCTAGGAAGATCTGTGTGCTTACTGGCATATCACATCGGCTTCTTCTGGTATTCAACGAAAGTAAGTTACAATGTTTGTCATGGTAGTATATAAAAAATAAGTAAGGCACAGCAGGTAAACAAGAGTAATAATACTCACGGTGGATTATTCACTGGATTAATTGTTGATGTGAGATCTACATGATTCCATTCAAATATAATTTATATCTCGTGGTAGCAGTGTCATGATTGAGAAGAAATTGGAAACCTAGGGAAGTAACATAAGCTAAAACCGAGTATTTGTGGGATTTTTAAGGCTTTATGCTTGATCGTGCTACGCCGAAGGAGCATTTTGTATCAGCTCCCATGATTGTTCAACGAGATCAAAACAAGATTAAAATGAACATTGATAATGTGAATGTTAGAACAATTAAAGAATCTGATATTGAAATAAATTAACTAATCCATCATCCATCAAGGGCGCACACACTAAAGTAATCCCACAGTTATGAAACCCTTGATACAGGGGATGAAAAACGACCGAAGCCTGCGTTATCTCTTCCGTTAGGTGCGCCATTATGTCGGCTATTTTAATAAAAAAGCTCTCTATCTCTGCTTTCACATTGTGTTTCAGACCGGGGGTAAGACACTGAAGCACTCGCTCCGTTTAGACTTGGGAAAATCCAGACAAAACACATTTGCATATATTGAAATTTGCAGATTGTGTCAGACAAAATG